>JADMNL010000030.1:138977500-138997500 GCA_016271365.2 Neoceratodus forsteri | reverse complement strand
TCCCCACAAGTGCACTGCTCCTGCAGTGCCCCCAATCTCTACTGGGGGCCACCGCAGCACAATGGAGACCCCAGTCCCTCCACAGGGAAAGGACAACAGTCCTTCAGATGCTCAATCATTTCCCTCCCCAGCCAAGCTCCAACACCTGGCTGCATTTCTGAACCCGGGTTGCCAGCATGGAGGGAGGTGTGGTGTCCAGTGCCTCAACCCTCAGCGCCACCGGGGCGGCAGAAAGGTTTTTAAAATCTCCAATTGAGCTACAGGTTTCCCCTCCACCAAACAGTGGTAGGCAGAAATACCTGAAAGGTGTACTTTAAAGGAAGAATAGCTTAGACCAGAGTCAGACAAGTGCAACAGGTACTCCATGATCTGAAGAGCTGAGCAAGTAAAGGGGCCCCAGCCCTTAAGTGCAGCCCAGATGGAGAACTCTTCCATTTCAAAGCGCAAGTGGACCTGGTGAAGGGTTTCCTAGCCTCCACCAGGACCTGAGCTACCCTCTGGGAAACTCCAAAGCAAGACAATTATGTCTGAAGGAGCCACACATGCAAATACAGGGTCCTGAGTCCCGGATGCACAAGCCTGCCCTGATCCTGCGTCAACAGATCGTGTTGAAGAGGGAGGGGAACTGGGGGTTCCACAGCCAGCTGCTGCAGGAGTGGGAACCAGATCTGCCTCTACCAAAAAGGGGCAATAAGTAACATCAGAGCCCTCTCTGCCTGAAGTTTCAGAAGGACGTGCTATAGAAAGTGAAAGAGAGGGAAGATGTACAAGTACTACCCTGTCCAACACAGAGAAAATGCATCGTGCCAGAAAGCATCAGGCTATGGAATGAGCAAGAAAAACCTGGGAAGTTTTGCGTTGGATGGGGAGGCAAAGAGATCCATCTCTGGACAGCTCCATCGATGGAACAATGATTCTGCAACTTCCTGACTTAGTTCCCCATTCGTGAGCTTGAGACCATGTCCGACTGAGGCTGTCTGCCAGAACGTTTTGCATGCCTGGAGCGTGCATGGCCATAAGAAACAGGTCGTGCTGGACCGCCCAGAACCACACCCGCAACACTTCCCTGCACATGGGGTACGATCGGGTGTCTCCCTGTTTGCTGATGTACCAGACCACCGACATGTCTGTGGATTAGCAGTGTTCCCGTGGACAGAAAGGGTTGGAACGCCTGAAGGGGGTACAGAACGGCCCTCATCCCCCATATGGGGAGACATCTCCAGCTGAAACCACAATCCCTGTGTTCTGTGGTTCCCCAGGTGGGCTCCCCAGCCCAGGCCCGAAGCATCTGTGGTAAGGGTTCTGAAAGGTAACCCCCCAGACAAATTGAGGATCCAGCCACCATAAAAGGTACTTCTTGAAACTGGCCTGGTGGCGCTGAGGGTTGAGGCGCTGGATGCCACACCTTGCGCCACACCAGCGACCCAGGTTCAGGAACGACCCCGACGCCAGGGAGCCAGCTTGGGGGAGGTTAGAATGAGGAGTGTGATTTCCTCCAAGGTGGATGCCCGCCTCCTCCATAGTCCCGCACCCATTGGGGGAGGCCCAATGGGACCGCAGGCAGTAGGAGCAGCAATGCTAGTCTGAGGTGGGCGGAAGGCATCAGCAGGTCCTGGCGTCGTGCACCCATGTATGCGCCCATGACAGGAGAAAACAATAAAAGAAAAATGTGTAGTGAGAGAGAGAGAAAGAGAGAGAGTATACACACACGATACAATATACACACACACACACACACACACACCCCTTCTCACGCTGGACCCCAGGAGAGGTTGGTCCAGATGGCCTTATGGTGGCGTCCAAGGAGGTGTAGGAACACCCTGGTTGGAATATGCCTGGATGAAAGAAATGGATAGACCTGCTTCCGTAGAGTGACTGCTCTGTCAGAGGGCAGAAAAGCTCTGCACCGGACCATGTCCAAGATCACTCCAATGAATTGAAGTCTCTGGGAGGGAACCAATGACGACTTGGGTAATTGACAATAATCCCCAGTCAGGAAAATAGGTCCAGTGCGGAGGAGAGACACTCCAAGGCTGGCCCTGGAAGGGGACGTAAAGAGCCAGTCATCCAGATAAGGGAACACTGCAAAACCTCGGCAGCGTAATGCCGCTGCCACCACCACTAGGCACTTGGCAAAGATCCTGGGTGCCAAGAAAAGGCCAAAGGGGATGGCTGTGAACTGGAAGTGCTCCGCCTGAAAAAGGAAGCACAGAAAACGGCAGTGGCCCGGGAACACTGGAATATGGAGGTAAGCTTCCTGCATATCCAGTGCACAAAGCCAGTGGTCTTTCTGCAGAAGGGGCAGAAGACCCTGTACAGTCAGCATGCAGAACCTTTTGTACTCTACGAAAAGGTTCAGCCGGCTGAGGTCCAGGATGGGTCTGAGGTCACCCATCTTTTTCGGGACAAGGAAGAAATGAGTGTAAAACCTTTTTCCTCTCTGGGATGGAGGGACTGGCTCTATGGCTGACGTTCGTCTGAAAGCCAGACTTTCCTCCCAGACCAGGATTGCCTGGTTTAGAGAGTACTGGGATCGACCCGAGGGTGAGTTTGGAGAGAACTCTTGAAATTCTAAGGAGTACTCTCTTGCAATGAGTTGTAGGGCCCATGCATCTGAGGTGATGCCCTTCCACTCCTGCACGTGGAGAGCGAACCTGCCTCCCACTGGCTCTTCGCTGGATGGAGGAGATGGGGGGAGGTGGTAGAGATTCAGGAAGCGGAGGGGCGAAGGAGAAGAGGGTCCCCGGCCGCTCAGAGTTTGGGGCAGGGGAGGTGAAGGAAGAACCCGTAGCCTTTCTTTTGTTCTGGGGTCTGTTAAAGAGCCGTTTGCACTGCCTCTTGTTTTAGCACCAAAGGGACAGTTTCTTTTAAAAGCCAGATCAGTACATTGACTTCATGGATCTCGGGGCTCGACCGTTGTCCTGGAGACCCGTGATAATATCGTTGGTGTCTCTCCAAAAAATGATCGAACCTCTGAAGGGGGCATCCTGGATTGCCGCCTGAACATCATTGGAGAGTACAGAAATGCGCAGCCAAGCGTGTCTTCTAAGGGAAACAGCTGTGGCCGAGAACAGGCCACCGCATCCACAGAGTCGTACGTGGCCCTGAGCATGTGCCTGCAGGAGATTTGACAGGCGCAAATCTTTAGTTCCTCCTTAAAATTCGAGGCCTCCATAGGTTGAATACGAGCCTAGAGCTTGGCCATAGCTGCTTTTTGGAAAAGACCATGCGTGCCACGTAGTTGAGGGAGTGAAGGACGCACGTCAAGGAAGAATAAATCTTTTTGTCGAATTAGTCAAGCTGCCTAGATTCTTTGTCGGGGAGAGAAGAGGTGCTCAGGTGCTCCAGGGTAGCCGAACAGTCATGAGCGGCTGCAATAACAATAGAATCCGCCTTTGAGGTGAGAATCCAGAAAGGGAATACCCTCAGGCATGTGGTATATCTGGTCTGCCTTCTTAGGGACTGCCAGAATAGAGTGTGGCAGCTGCCAAATGGTGTTCATGAGCTGCTGTCCCGGGGGGGGGTGGGAGGAGACAGAAATAGGGGAAACTGTCTCAAAGTCCAGATGTTCTGTAGGACTTTTCCTCTTCTGATCCGGTTCCTCAGCATTCCAGCCACTGGTGTGCTGGATAATACACAGGAGTTCAGTGAAAGATGGATCCTCTGGAGGGGATTTAGGAGATTCTTTACCCTTAGCTGCAGAGGATTGCTCACCGGATGACTCATCTGAGGAATCCTCCTCAGAGTCAAAAGAATCATGCTCCTCAGGGGTTCTGGTATCTGGTAGGGTTATCTCCCAAGATGTTGCCCCCAAAATATGCACAGTGGCCGAATGAAGTGAACTGTCTGGAGACATGGAACGGGGAGGGGGGGGGGGGAAACTATCAGGTCCGGTAAACGCCATTCCAAGTCAGACTACACCAGACCTGGCGTCTTTCCACCAGGACTGGAAGTCCTGTTGGGGAGGAGGCGGAGGCAGCAGAGTGTGGGTGGGCGGACAGTAATAAAAGGGTGCGCCCAGCCCCTGATATTGGTGAGGAGGATAACCCTGGTAATAGGGGTAACTAGGAGTTTGATAACCAGAATAAAATGAATTGGGTAGAGCCAGACGTTGGGCCGGATGGAGGGCAAGCAGGCATCTGGGGGCCCTGGAAAGGGAAGGCACCCCTGCTGAAGGCCTTGGTCCACTGGGGGTCTCGACGGGCCTGGAAAGGTATCCAGCATCAGGTTGGTCAATGTCAGACGGGCTGACGTCCGGTCTGTCAACACCAGGTATCGGGCCCGTTACCACAGCTTGTGTCGGGGTCGGATGAAAAGACCCTGACGGAGAAAGGTTGGACAACATGCCTGACAGTGCCTCTTGCGTCAGAGGGTGCTCCCAGCGTAGGTCCTCATGACGATGCCGCCGCCGGGTCTGACAGATTAGTAAAGAGGCCCAGAGCCCTCATAAGGATCAGGTCTGGCGTCGGTACCCTGGGAAGGGGGACCTATAACACAGTCACTGGAGTGGGAGAAGAAAGGACCATATCCGGGGTCCCACTTCCTCCTCCGTCCCAGTCATGACGTCTGGGGCAGGAGGTTCACCGAGGGAGGTGGAGTGGAAGGCTCCCACCCAGAAGGGCCTGGAAGGGCTGGCCGAGAGACGCCGGCAGGCTCGACCAAACATTGGGTAATGTGGCATCAGCCCCCCCCCCCCGGACGGGCAAGCAACATCCGGACGGTCATCTGGTACAGAGGCGACCAGCTTATTGGACAGAAGAGGAACCAGGTGGAGGAGGGTAGGACCCTTGACCGGCTTATCGGGCACTGTCATGCGGGTCTCAATTTGGATTTTGGGACCAGACTTTGACGGCTGGGCCCTGGAAGAGCCAGGGACTGACTTACCGGCGGAGACCGGGCGTTCACCGGAGGAGCCAGCAGACGACTTACCAGTAGAGATTGGTTGAAAAGCAGCAGAGGAACCTGGCGTAGATCCCAATGGGGCCTGAAGAAACACGAGGGCAGGAGGCGGGGAGAAATGGCCTTGCTGATCGAGGGCTTGCTGAAGCTCACATGGTCCTAGTCCTCCAGACGTTCCCATTCCCTGTGCTTTTCTTTGTCCTTTTTCTTTCTAGACTCAGAAGGAGAAGAGGCGGTGTCCTGCAATGTTTGCACCTCCTTTTTTGAGAGTGACCATTCTGGACATCCAAAGCCTGCTGCCTACGTTTGCGTGTGGCCCAATTGAAAGGCTTGCAATCTGGGCAGGCTGCAGTGTCGTGGTTCGGGCCTAAGCAGAAGAAGCAACGACTGTGGCAGTCTCAGGGATCTGTGCACCACACTTCTTTGTCTTCGATATCAGAGGTAGAGAAGACTTAAATGAATCGAAAAACAGACCGAAATTCGAGAAATAAAGGCAATGAACAGTGATCGACTGAGCAACGTTTACCGCAAAGTTCTTTGCGCAGGTCAATGGCAGAAAAGAACTGGAAGGTGGGTGCAGGGATCACCCATTATACAGGGTCATGCCGACATCTGTCACGTGACATTGGGTGGGTGCCCCCCCCCCCCCACCAGACATGGCTATCAAAAGTTGGCCGTGCGGTCCTGACGCCAGGGGGGCGCAGTCCTGCATGTTATGACACACAGTAGGAACCCTCTCGAAGATCGATCTTTAAGTTCCCTCATGCCTGTTCCTGCATGCACAGTAGGAAAGCGGTGTTAGGCTTGGGAACCCCAAAGTTGTATTTCCGTACTTTTTACAGTCCAAATCTAATGGTGCATTAACAAAGATTTTGCCGTAAATTTACTTACTTTTTCAGATAGTTTATTTGTATCCTTATTAGGGCAGGAAGAACTATTTTCAACATGTTCTTTTTGGAACCCCACCTCATGAACACTGCTACTGTCATTTTGTTCATTGGTCCCGAATGGTGATTTCACACAGTGATGGTGCCATTGTGCGCCAAAGGCATGAAAAGATGTTTGAGGCAGCATGTGAACAATGGCAGCTGTACTATTCATGATGTGGTGTAAAAAAATTGCAATGTTGAAAATTCGGAGTGAAAATATAAAAAATTGGTGACATCAGAAGAGTGTGTACAAACTACACAATGCACGCTCGGGCTTTTTGGAACTCAACCTCAAAACAGTACTACTGTCATTATGTTCATAGCTCCCAAAGGTGATTTCGCACAGTGACACTGCCATTCTGCACCACAGGTGTGAAAAAAACCATTTTGGACAGGATGTGAAGAATTAAGAGCCGAACTGTTCATGAGGTGGTGTGAAATAATGGTAATTTTAAAAATGTGGAGTGAAAATACTAAAAATTGGCGATACCGGACCGGTGGCGTATAGGGTTGAGGCGCAGGCGCCTTACCTCAACCTCGCGGCGACCCGGATAGAACAGACTCTGGTCATCCGGCGGGAGGATAGGATCGGCGTCCGATGGACTGCTCTCCTATCCTGGGGTGGGTTAGGGATCGTCTTCGCTCACACAGCAGCCCACAGTGGAGATTGGAGGCACTGCATGAAGCGATGCAAAGGGGAAACAACAAAACGAGGAGAAAAAAAAAAAAAATGCTCCAGAAGTTAGTCGGATGACGGCTGCTGGCCCCAGGCATCCCCGAAGACTCCCTGTGAGCCACATATTACCTTAGCAGCTCCCGGGACCAAGAGAGAATAGTGTGCTGGTTCCAGCTGCCGGTGCCTTCCCCCTCGGAGGAGGGGGACCCATCCGGTGCAAGGGTTACACCAGACTACCCCGTGGAAGGCTGCAGATGTGAGGTAAGTGGCCTAAGGGAGTTAGTAAGGTAATGTCTGTGTCCATGGCGGCCCGAAGGAGAAGTAGCTCCGGGGCACGTAGGGAGGGATAAACAAATAATGCCAAAAAAAAAAAAATAGGCAAAGTTACGAGCGTGTGTAGAAACTGCGCAATGCACATTTGTAATGGTTATTTTTGGGAATTTTTTCCACCAGATTTTTAACACTGGCTTTTTGTAACTCCACCTCACGAACACTCGCACTGTCATTTCGTTAATCAGTCCCGAAAGGCGATTCCACACAGCAACTGCAAAATCACCTTTACGGGTCCGATTAATGAAAGGACAGTAAAAGTGTTCACGAGGTGGGGTCCCCAAAAAGCTCATGTCGAAAATCTGGTGCAGAAATTCCATAAAATGAGAGAGATATTAACAAGTTCAAAACACCATTGACTGTCATGATATGGCAGTTACCTTGATTCTTCATTTTGTGGTTCGGCTTTGAAGAGTGCAGATGTGTCCTGCTCCTCAGAGATCCAGACATCGGAGGGTAAGTATGGGGGCAAAGGGGGGTGTGGGGAGGTGGGTGCGCAGAGGGAGGGTCAGGATGAGGGAGAGGGACAGGGGAGACGCCGAGGGACCGTTTTCTGTTTTACAGGTTGAATAATAAAAACCAAAAAGACATCTGGGAACCGTTTTCTTTTACAGGGATGCAAACTTTTTGGGGAAACTGCAGGTGGGCGCCACAGTGTTCCAGAGTGGTGGTGGGGAAGAAGCATAACTGGGGACACTGGGGGTGGGCTTCCCTGTGTCAGACACTATGGGGGAGGGGGGAATCTCCAACACCAGGCTTGGGCACCCGATGTCTGATAACAAAAGTTTGTTTTGGGACAAGAGCATGAGCTCCCCAGTTTCCGATCCGGGGGAGGAGGGAGGAGAGAGATCTCTTACATAGGGATTGGGCATGGGCACCCCAATGTCAGAGAATAATAGAAGTTTATTTGGGGCACTAGGAGTGGCATTCCCAGTGTCCATCTGCTTTGGGGGAGATGCACACGAGTTGGGACACTGGGAATGGGCTCCCTAGTGTCAAACTACAAGGGAATTTTTTTTTTTTTTTTAAGCTGTGGGAGTCTTTTGGACAGCAGTTTCTTAGAAACTGCTGTTGGTTATGGTCTGAAATTCAGAGCTGAAAGTCTTTGCACCACAGATGTGCCTGTTGAAGGTCTGGTGAAAAAAAATAATCCGTTCAAAACTTATTTCGTTTCTTATTTGCCCTTAGGCTCCCTGCCACACTATGTACCCCTGCCTGTGAAAACAAGCTACCTGCATTCGAAAACAACCTTGTTTTTGCACAGCACCATCAATTTTTTCCCCATAGGAAATAATGTGAAATTAAAACTTACATAACTTTTGAATGGATTAATATTTTTTTCACCAAACCTTCAAAAGGCACATCTGTGGAGCAAAGGCTCTCAACCCTGAAAAGTTCAGGCCACAATAAAAAGCCATTTGAGAAACTGTCAAAAGAAATTTACAAAACCCATTGAAATTTTGCGTTTTTCACCACAAAGTATCTCAAAATCCACACAAAGGATTCACACAAAATGTGGCATGTCAAGAGATCTTCCCCTAGGTGCAAACCATGTCAGATTTTGTGCAAATCTGTTGTACTGTTGCAAAGTTATTAAAGTGCAGATTGAAATTTAACATTAAACTGCCCTGCTAACCCTAATATACTGGCGTTACCGTGCCAGTATAATAAATAAAAAAACACACATAAAAAGATACTATTTCTGCACTCCTGGCCACTAACTGCAGCTCTAAACAAGTTCATGCATTATAACAGGAGCAACCGTTTATCACTATATACAAATTGCCTATCTAAAATGAAAGGTTTATTTTCCCCATCCATGCCCAAGTGGTCAGTGAATGGGTACATACTGTGTGTACAATTTCAGAAGGCAAGACCTACCAGTTCTTTAGTCTTGTACGCCTCCTCCATTTGAGCCTTCATGTTATCACGCTCTCCCACGCAATCCTGTACTTTTACTCTCATCTTCTGTAACAGCTCCTGGTTTTGAGAGAGCAGGGACCTCATCTGTGACATCTAACACATGCACAAGAAAGAACAGAAATTAAAAAGTAAGTTACCATAACTTCTAGATACCAAAGGGGTAGGTTATCCCCAGAGAGCCATAATAAATATGATACGATAGTTACCAGGTACTACTAGCCTCAACCAGGTGGCTGGTTTGAACAGTGGGCCAACCCCCTCAGAGGAGCAAACCTTGCATGACAGGCAGGCCCAAACCCCACCCTCCTATGGGAGATCAGATCCAGACTGTATTGCTTAAAATATGAATCATGCACCAGGTAGCTTCCCTGCAAATATCAGCAGCTGAAACGGACAGAAAAGAAAAAAAAAAAAAAAAAACAGGCCTTGGTGGCAGCCGTGACACATGTGGCATGCCCTGCAAGGGTACCTGTCAAGTCCTGCCCTGCTTGCAGAACACAATGCAGGAAGAGGGCCACATAGAGACTGATGAACCCCAGTGTCAGGGCAAAAGCAAACTAATGGTTGGGAGGACTGAACACAGTCCTTGATGTGATCCAGGTAGTACAAACGGGTTCTGTGGATCTCCAAGAAAGGAGCAAATTGGACTAATTTAATGTGAAATCAGACTGCCAGAGCACAATAACTGTGTGCTACACAGTATATGGTGCAGTCAGAGACAGAAAAACTTGCGGCACCTGCACCAAGGTGCATGTGGTGATGAAACCTACATGCACCAGAGTTGGGCTACCTACACTGGTAGACAAAAAACAAATATATGATAAAAAATTGAGAAAAAAAAAAAAAGTGATTATAAGGCAAAGGTGTAAGATTCTTCTCAAGTAGACATAACTGCTGCACAGCAATGCTGATCTCTAACTGTGGAGTGAAAGGTCAGAGTGAGACTGCGCTGCTTGCTTGTTTTAACAATACATTAAGATTTCCATATACTGCCCCCACCAAAAAAGAAATGTAGTTGTCAGCAGAGCAGCCAACACAGTTCTATTGTTTATTCCTCCTTTCCCTCTAACCTTCCCCTCTGGCCCTGTCTCAGTGTTATTCTGTAGCTGCCCAAGTTCCCTACCATCTCCTGTAGCACTCCCCTTCCCATTAACTGTTTCATGTCCTTACTCACTCCTGTCCTGTCCCCTCCTCCCTCTGCTGCATTCCTTGCCTTCTCCACATCCTACTGCAGATTGCTGCATCGTGTAATTTGCCTCATTATTGCACTGTCTTGTTGCCAGGACCAGTTTTTACGTGATAGTATGTTGTGATGTACTACACCCACTGTCTTATGCATCCTACCGCAGATTGTCGCACTGTTGCATTATGTAAATTGCCTCATTATTGCACTTTATCACCAGGACCCGTTTTAACTGATTGTACGTTGTGATATATGAAACCCATTGTCTTATTCAAAGTATGTCCCTTTTATTTTGTAAACCTCTTGTACACCTGTCTTGTACTAGGATCCCCTTGTGAATGAGCTTGCTCAATGGAGTTTTCCTACAATAAACTTTGAACTGAATTGAATTATGCACCAAGCAAACAGTGGGGATGGGGTAAAACCCAGACTGCTTAGTTCCCCTCTAATATTTAACAAATAAAACGTGCCTTGCCACAAAAAAATTTAAAATAAAAAGTACCCAGCAACTGCTATTCTGTATAAAATTTTTTTTTTTTTTATAATTCTCTGGCACAAAGTCTTTGAAAATCCCCTTGGCGGAGAGGTGAATCAGAAACCAACTCGATTTGCTTGGCGCTGGGTCTACTGCGTTAAGTCTCTGGTCGGCCCAGTTTCCAGTAAAGACAACAAAAAATCTCAATTTTATAGTTGAAATTCAGGCTTGGATCGTCTGAACATTGTCCCTGCCTGCCTAAAGAAACTAACGTCCAATGGGGAAAAAAAAAAGTTTAAAGCCTGCTCACCTCCAGTTTCTCCTGCACCCCTTGTGGCGCTTGTTATTATTACTGCCAGAAAACCAAGTACCAAACTACATGCACTACAGTGCATGCAAGGAAGAAAATTACTTGCACCAACCTGTTCCTACTTGCAAATACGTTAATTTCAATCACTGGATGCAGCTGTACCAAAAGCAAACTGCAAGGCAAATGTTTAAGTAGTACAGCACACTCAGAAAATAGCTAAGTCAATATTTTATCAGAAAAACAAGCTTCCAGTTACCCAGGTGCTTCGAGTCACTCTGACTCTTCATCAGAGGCCCCTGATGAAGCGTCAGAGTGACTCGAAGCACCCGGGTAACTGGAAGCTTGTTTTTCTGATAAAGTATTGACTTAGCTATTTTTCCCCCCAACGAGTGTGCTGTACTTTATGTGCATTTGAAATCACACCATCAACAGGCCCAGTGGTGCTGAGGGTCTGGATGCCACACCGGTGACCCAGGTTCAGATGCAGACTTCGGTTGATGGGAGACACCCAGGACAGGAGAGGACAGAGCATCTTGAGGACTGCTGTGCTCTCCCAAGTGCCCAGCAACAGCATGGCCCCTAGTGTTGGGGGCAAGGCAGCCAGGGACTGTCAGAATGGGAGGTGGAATGGCAGCTGCCGATGTTCCACATACAGAAACGTAGATGGGACATCTAGTTAACGCTGTTCGCCACTCCTCGAGGAAGAAAAACTGGAAAATGGATTCTTGAGTGGCCAATGACTCCAGCCACCCAGTAGCCCTTCATCCCAACAAAAACCCAGGCCACACTGCGTATGTGTGAAGGTAAATCATGGGAGAAGGGGCTGAGGTAGCTGGCATCCAGAGGCCTGCTTGGGGCTGGGTAAGTGTGAGAAGGTTGAATAAGGCCCTGTCCCATCGGTTACGCACAAAGAGTTAAATGCAAGGATCTGTTCTATGTTCTCATTTTGTCTCTGGTCCATCCGATTGCAATCATGGCCATCGATTCCCCGCTATATCCCTGCCTTCACTTGCCATTTCTAGCTTTTTCCCTTGTGTATCTGAGGTTATAAAACATATGCAAATCTTTGTGTGAAACTGGCATCTTTTGGTTTGAAAAGATATAGTTTATATTGTTGAAATGTTTGCTTGCAGAAAGCCATTTGGAACTTTGGGGGGGGGGGGGGATTAACCTGGAGATGCAGTTTGACCTCCATAAACTTTTGTGGAGTTGTCAACAGGAGATCAGTTCTGCGACACCATGTTCTATTTTGTTGTACCTGCAGAGAAAGAAACTGAAAAGTTCTGATACATTGCATGAGAAACAGGATGTCTTAAGCTCAGGATGCAGAAATTGCAAGGCAAAGACTTATAAAAAGAGCAGCAATGTTTAATCAGAGATACCCTCAGATGAAGGACTTTGTTTTCTTTATACTACCTTTGTAAATAGCTATTCTGAATAATTTTAATTTTTTATTTTATTGTTATTGACAATAAAATGCTACTTTGTGAATTTTATAACTGCTCCTGGTTTTTCTAGGCTTCCTAACCTTTGCCTCGATGACAGAGAGAAACCACCAACTAGAGATTCATTCATTCACATATCTGGACTGACTTGTACAGTAGGCTGCCGTATTGGCTCATGCTCTGAACCAATGGGCGGTACATCTCAACTGTCGATCGGCGGGCAGCAGGCGGGTGAGGGTGCTGCTGCCGCCCGGCTGGTGAGGGAGGCGGTGGTGGGGCTCCATGGGCAGGTGGGGTGGGGACCACTAGATCACCAAGATTTCTGGACGTGGGGGTGAGGAATGCCGCCACGATCGGGCTACTCAGGTCCACTGGACCACCAGAGATATTGGACTTTGGGGTCTGATGCCCGATCGGGCTACTCGGGAGGGGTACACTTCGCCTGTGATCAGGCTACTCGGGGGACTACTGTTATGCCCGCGATCGGCTACTCGAGTCCACTGGACCACCAGGGATTGGAGATATGCATTGTCCTCACGGGACGAATGCAATCGGGCCGTGGCCGGTCCCGACGGCAGCTGCCTGGCAGGGCGCAAGTCGTCGGGGATCGGCGCACCTGCATGCTAATGGCATGCAATTGGGGCTGTAATCAGATGCAAATGGCCCCCCGTGCGCCTTGCATAAATTATGGCCCCATTTGCATGTCACCCTTTGAATATCGCAGGTGCTGTGCATGGTGCAACAGAACTTACGCCACCGCATCTCAATGCTCCATTCTGACCACTTGCGCAGTTCCACTGCGCCATGCACAGTGGGTGTGGCCAGGGGGCGATACTCAAAGAAGTTGCGCCATAGCGCAACTCCGTTGAATATCACCCTGGCCACACCCATGCGTAACTATTTTGAGCGGCGCAGGGGCTTGCGCCACAAAATGGCGCAGTTTGAACATCTGGGCCTAGGCGCTTGAGGGGAGATCTCCTTATGTACAATATCATAAATGATCCATATTTAATAACTAACTTGTGTTTTCTCTTTAAGGATTTAACTTATACTACTAGGGGACACCCTTTTCAGTTACAATTGAAGAAGTTTAATTTTCTTCCACGGAAGTTCTTTTATACCGTAAGAATAATCAACTTATGGAATTCCTTACCAACTTGAAGCAATTATCAGCAATTCTAAACCAACATATAAAATGCATTTAGACAACTATATTCTTTCAGGTGAAATTCATCGTTATTAGAAATAGGAGTATATTTTGGGCCTCTTCGGCTGTCTTGCTCCTACCCAATCCTAGTATGAAATTCATCAATAAAAACAGAGTTATAAAAATAAAAATTAAAAATTCCATGAAATCAACCTCCATGGGTAACAGGGTATAGCCCGGCCAACCAGAGACAGCATAGCAGGGACCCCAAGACCAACTTTGCTGAGGGCCTCCAAAAACATGAAAACCATTACTGTCAAAGTTCTCTCCCACCACCTCCACCCCAGCAGCCAAAGGGGAGAGGCCAGCTGAGGTAAGCTTTAGATGTAGAGCTGGTGGGTGGAGTACTACAAGTGCTGTGGAGGCCTCACATGCTGATCTGTCACAGTCTGTGAACTGAGTTTGTGAGCAGACCTAAGGGGTACTGGTGGTCCCACCCCAGAACCGGGAGAAGAGTGCCCATAAGACAGGCATGCTAACTATTGCTTCTCTAAATATCCGCAGTCTAGTAGACAATTTTGATAACCTCCAGGCGTGGGTAAGCCCTCCATAACCCCGATGTGCTATCAATTGTTGAGACTTGGCTCTCTCCTAGGATTACTGATGCAGCCGTCAGCCTCCCTGGCTACAGGATTTTTAGGCAAGACCGCTCATCTAAAAAGAGGTGGAGGCTGTGCATTCTACCTCAAGGACGAACCCCAGGGCTTAGTACAAAAGCTTCCCTGCCATGGGACCTCTGCTCAGGCTCTTGCCATTAAGGTCCTCTTCGGGGCCCAAAACAAAACTAACTGCTGTCTATCTACATCCCCCCCAAAGGTCTCATCCCAAGGTCTCCAAGCCGTCAGACTGCCTAAGTAGCCTAACTAAGCGCTGCGGTTATACTGCTTGGTGACTAATACTAACTGGCTTGCCCCTGAGGCTAACCACTTCAAGGATGCTTTCCAGGCTGTCCACTTCACACAGCTTATTGAAGCCCCCACCTGGCTTAACTACTGGACTGGCACCAGCACCATTATTGACTGGGTACTCACCAAATGTTCTGAACACACCTCTAACACCTCTGTCCTCCCGGACAACATCAGCAACCACTCCCTGTCATGTTCAGTTGGACCAATAAATTCACCAAACCCCCTCCTAGAACAGTCAAACACGAGTCCTCAGGCCCAGTCACGTTGACTGCCTTAGAGCTGATCTCTGTTAAGCTAACTGGTCAGCTGTGTATGGGGCATCTGACAGATTGTGTACTGGACCACTTCACCCTCTTATTCAATACTATCTGTGATACCCATGCCCACCTTAAAAAGCAGAAATTCAAGGGCCATTACAACCCCTAGATGAGCCCAGTCACCCCTGAACTTATGAAAAATAGAGATCACTTCTGACATATTGCCAGAGCCACAGGCAAGTAGTCTGGCACCTTGAAATACAAACAAGCCAGAAATAACTGAACCAGGGCCATCCAAATAGCCAAAAACCTCTACCACAAGGAGGCCCTGTCCAAAAACTGGAATGATGGCCGCAACGTTTGGGCAAACCTTAAAGAGGTTACTGGCAAGGAGCCCAAAACTGCTCCAGGCATGATCAGCATTGATGGATCCCCCATCTTTGACCCAAAAACAATAGCATAACACATTCAACCTAGCCTTCATGGACCTCAGTCATATCCTCCCGTCCTACTTCCCACTCCAGCAACCCTGTCACATGACCATAGCCCTCTGTGAATCCCCATTTTCGGTTCCAGACCATTTCAATTGGGAATGCCAAGAAATACCCAAGCAAGGTGCTCGGTAAGGGGAGATTCAGTGGAGACACCCTTGATCTGAAATTGATCCGACTCTCCTTGGAAGAAATCCCGTCTCCCCTCACCCACAACCTCAATCTATCACTTAGACTAGCAGTTTTCACTCATGAATGGAAAGCTGCGATACTCACTCCTGTACATAAGAGTGGGGACAGAGCCCTCACAGAGAACTACAGACCCATCTCTTTGCTACCACCTCTATCAAAGGCCCTCAAACGTATAGTTGCGGATCAACTGGTCGAATACCTCGATAAGTACAAACTCCTCTGCCCCGTGCAGCATGGCTTTAGAACTGGGCACAGCACCACTACAGCTCTACTGGAATTCATGGGATACATCCACAAATCACTTGATCATGGACAACTTACCAGGGCAATCTATCGACCTTACCAAGGCATTTGATACTGTTAATCATGCCCTTCTAACTGAGCAACTTGCCACAATTGGCCTAGCTCCTGAGGCAGTCTTGTGGTTCTGCAGCTACCTGGACCATACATCCCAGCAGGTTAGAATCGGTTCAACCCTCTCAGACAGCAAACCTGTCTGCTCAGGCGTCCCCACAGGGGTCTATACTTGGTCCCCTCCTGTTCAGCTTATTCCTGAATAGTCTCCCTCAAGCCAGCCAGTGCCTCATCCTACTTTATGCTGATGATGCAGTCATCTTTGCACATGGATCAAATCCTGTTGAACTGTAGCTACAACTTCAAAGGGACTTCAACTGTCTTGACAAGTGGTTCAAGGATCATAAGTTGATCTTGAAGTACAAAAAAAAAAAAAATCCTAAAACCGTGCTGTTCTCCAGCCCCTACAATAAGCTGCGTAGCCACCCATTATCTATATGTAATGTTGCCGGTGCCACTCTGGAAATGGTCCAACATTTTAAATACCTTGGGATCACTATTGACAAACTTGTTGTCCTATACTCTCCACACTGACAACACTGCCAAAGCAATCAAACGTATAGGGCTGCTCTATTGACACAGGCACAGCCTGACCCCTGAAAATAGCAGTTCACAGCTCTGTGGGCTCCCTCAGCTCTCTCGATCTCATACTGCCCTCTGGCTATTAAAACCTGCCTTAAACAAAGCCTGCCAGCTAACTGTAGGGGCACCTAGGCCAACTCATACCAGCGATCTGTTTTTCAATGCACTCTGGCTCCCGCTTAACGACCGGCTAAAATCCCAAACCTGCCATCTGGCAAAGAAGATCAGCCTTGCTACCCTCCATCCTGGGGCAAGCGAAAGTACAGTTACGTAACAACACGTAACACTAGATCTTCAAGAACAGCTCTTGCAGCAGGTTACACCATTAGGACTGAAGCCGGTGGGCGCCAGGACCCCACGGAGATTTTCTAGCTAGCAGTATCCAGTGGGGATCGCCCCCGACGTCAGCCCCGCCCCCATCAGGCATCATACAAAAGGGAGCGGTCCCCCAGAATCCCCAGTTCTCCCACTGGAGACTCCCGGCCACTAGATGACATCTGAAGTGGAGACAGAGGATCCGCCTTCAAAGAAGGTATGCAGCAAGGAGGTGTTGAAAACACCGAATCCTAGGTAGTAATAAATGGAACAACTCTACCTCCAGAGGGGATGGTGGGAGGGAAACTACCTGCTACAAGAGCTGTTCTCGAAGATCTACTGCTACGGTAAGTTCTTACATAACTGTACTATCTTACTTCGAGAAACCGCTCTTACAGCAGGTTACACCATTAGGACAGATTCCAAAGCACCTCTGAAAATCCCTCTCAGATGGGAGGAGGCTAGGGAGAGATCATGAGTTGAACCGGAGCCTAGGACAGTAGTCCCTGAAGGACTGCTAGACCAAAACTAGCTCTTCACCGTGAAGCAAGGTCCAGGCTATAATGCCTGATAAAGGTGTGCACGGTGCTCCAAGTAGCTGCTGCGCAGATGGCTGAAGTGGACATGTTCTTCAGAGCAGCAAAGGAGGTAGCCACCCCCCTTGTGGAATGTACCTTAACCGAGCCCGGTAGGGACTTACTACACTTCTGGTAACAGGACGTGAAGCAATGGATGAGCCATCTAGAAAGACATTGCTTAGAGACCAGAGCACCCAGCATCCTATGGGTGAAGGAGACAAAAAGCTGATCAGATTTACGGTGTTGTCTGGTTCTGGTCAGGTAGTATCTTAGACACCTATGCACATCGAGAGAGTGCAGCAGGGCCTCTCCTTTACTGGAGTACTTTGGGAAGTACACAGGTAGGTCGATACTCTTAACCAGGTTAAGGGCTGAGACCACCTTCGGCATAAATTTTAAATTTGTCCTTGGGGACACCCTGTCCTGGAGAAAAAACAAATGAGATTCTTTGCACACGAGTGCGTGGAGCTCAGAAATCCTTCTGGCAGAAGTAACAGCAACTAAAAATAACGTCTTCCATGCAAGAAGACGTAGCTCGCAATCCACAGTTGGTGCAAAAGGAGGCAGCGTAAGCTGCTCCAGGACGAAGGGTAGGTCCCAAGGCGGAATGGGATCCTTAATTGGAGACCTAAGGTGGAGAACTCCTCTCAAAAAGGCACGTGCAGTTTCCAACTGGGATATGGACTGTACGCCTATAGGTGCATGATAGGCCAAGATTGCACAGAAGTGTACCTTTATCGAGAAGTAGGCCAAGTCTGCCTGAAATAGGGACAGGAGGCAGTCCAATACCGAACCCTCAGAACAATCCAGTGGGGAAAGTCCTCATGTTTGAGCCCAGGACAAAATCTGCACCATTTCATGGCGTACATGGCATGAGTGGACGTTTTTCTAGCAGCCACTAGAACATCTGCTACCTCTTGTGAGACCCCGTAGCGCATGACTGCTATGTCCCTAGGAGCCAGGCATGCAGGTTCAGAGAGCGTAGGTCTGGATGGACCAAGGATCCTGCCTCCTGGGACAGTAAGTGAGAGCCGAGTGGTAGAGGCACCGGCGGTTCCTGAGAAAGTTGGCACAGCAGAGGGAACCAAATCTGCCTGGGCCAAAATGGCACGATTAAGATCAGCGTCGCCTGTTCTCTGCAGAGTTTCAGAAAAACCTTCTGGATCAACAGGAAAGGAGGAAATGCGTAGAGGAATCTGCCCGCCCAGGAGAGGGACAACACGTCTCACCAGAAAACACCAGGCCCTGGATCTAGCGAGCAGAAATTGGGCAGTTTTGCATTGGATGGGGACGTGAAAAGGTCCAATTCTGGTGTCCCCCATCTGTGAAACAGATCCTCCATCACCTGTTGGAGTAGTTCCCATTCGAGGGCTCTAGTCCGAGATTGGCTCAGACTGTCTGCTATAACGTTGTCCACTCCTGGAACATGCACAGCAATAAGGTTTGCACCAAGTTGAAGTACTCAATCCCACACCCTCATGGCCTCCCTGCAAAGAGGGTAGGAATGAGTGCCTCCTTGTTTGGTGAGGTAGTACATCACAGCGGTATTGTCAGTTTGCAGCAGAAGAGTACCCAGTGGAATCTCCGATTGGAAGGCCTGCAAGGCATAAAGGACCCGCTCTCATCTCCAAAATGTTTATGTGAAGGTGCGCTTTCTGGGTCATCCACGAGCCCTGAGACCAACACTGTTGAGATGTGCTCCCCAACCGGACCACGAAGCGTCCATGGAGAGTGTCACAACCGGAGATGGCACAACCAAGGGCCCGGATGACGGCGTTCGTGATCCTGACTGGATGCTGCAGATGGTCTTGCTTCTGATCCCACTGCACCTGTAACATCCACTGAGTCACCCACATGTGGAGACAGGCTAAAGGGACTGTTGCAATGGCCGCAGCCATGTGTCCGAGCAGGCAAAGGACCAATCTTGCCGGAACAGTCTTCTTCCGCCAAGATATTCCCCATGAAGGATCTGATGTGCTCCGCTCTGTCCTGGGGCAGAAAAGCATTCCCTGGACGATGTCCAGGACTGCGTCTATAAACTGCAGTCTCCGAGACTGAACCAGGTGCGACTTCTCCCAATTTATGGTGATGCCAAACGATCCGAAGAGGGAACGAGTACAATGAATCGCAGACATCAGGGCCTCCCGAGAGGGGGCCATGAGGAGCCAATCGTCCACGTAGGGGAACAAATAGTGGCCTCATCCCCTGAGAGCTGCCGCTACGACTGCCACACACTTTGTGAATACCCGAGGTGCCGAGGACGGCCCAAAGGGGAGGACTCGAAACGGATAATGGCGACCCATAA
Organism: Neoceratodus forsteri; assembly: GCA_016271365.2. NCBI lineage: Eukaryota > Metazoa > Chordata > Ceratodontiformes > Ceratodontidae > Neoceratodus > Neoceratodus forsteri. Next base: position 138,978,141 of record JADMNL010000030.1, on the reverse strand, counting down.
AATCAAAGCGCAAGAATTTTCTGTGCGCCCGAGCAATCGGGATATGCAGGTAGGCATCCTGCATGTCCAGTGATGCTAAGAAGGACCCTGCTTGAGCATGGGAATTAGCCCTGGAAAAAAAAAAGTCACCATGCAGAAGCGTTTGTAAAGCACTGAAGCATTGAGGTCGCCAAGGTCCAGGATCGGACTGAGGTCCCCTGTCTTTTTGGGAACCAGAAAGAAGTGGGAATAATATCCTGCGCCTCTCTGGTTCCGCGGTACGTGCTCTATGGCCTCTTTGTCAGAAGCGTTAGCACCTCCTGCTGAATGAGCAGGGCATGCTGTCCCGAGTAACAGGAACGCAGGGGAGGCCTTGAAGGTGGGTGGTACAAGAATTCTATAGCGTGTCCTCTCTCTAAAAATTGTAGGACCTACCAGTTGGCGGTTATCATCTGCCACCCTGAAAGGTGGCAGGAGATGCAACCCCCGACCTTTTCTTCCCATTGATCCAGAGGAGGGGTGGGGGCCAGGAAGGAGTTGCCTACTGCAGGCTGGGTCGGTTTAGTGCATCTCTGACCTTGGCCTGTGGAAGACTTAGATTGAAGTTGCTCCTTTGCTGCTGGCCGGAACATGGCTGTTGCCGTTGCTGCCGGCCACGAAAG
>JADMNL010000030.1:138907500-138972500 GCA_016271365.2 Neoceratodus forsteri | reverse complement strand
AAATGATGACCTGGGCGAAGCACCATGGATGGGACGAGACAGACCAGATGGCCAAATGGAGACCCCAATATGGCTTCTTCACTGGATAAGTGGGAGGTGCCTGGAGGCTGATTGATAGACACCAGAGAGAGGCAGAGCATAGATGCCAGGAGCTACTTGAGAGGTCCCACTTGGAGGATGTTGAGGAAGAATCGGCTGAGCAGGATCCAGGAGGACCCCTAAAAGAGAATTTGCGACCGTTTGTGGAGATCCCGTTACCCATTTTTCCGGGCTGCTATTTGGTGGAGGACAGCACACGAGAAGAAACAACCCCAGGTAAGACTGACTGGCAATGCATTACTGGGGGAGAAGACATCAAGCAAGATGGAAGAAGCCATTTTGGCTGAAGGGACTTTGGATTTTTTAAACCTCCTCCTATGAAACATGATTGTTCTGCTGATGTTGACTGAGGAAGGTTGCAGGTGGGGAATCCTGAAGTAACCCAGTTAAAGGAGTATGTAAAAAGAAAAAAAAAAAAACACCAAGGATGGGAGACAGGTTACGGTGGTATGAACTTAGGAAGGAAGTTCTACATCATATGAGGACCAACCCCCGGACGAAGCAAGTGGATGCCAGGTAGTGGTGCTGCTGGCATATAGGGAAAAAGGTGATGCAGGATGCGCACTCCAGTCACTCGGGGCTGAGCCATGGGAAGGTTTTGGCTAGACTACCCCATATTTCTATTGGCCAGGAATGTATAGGCAAGTGGCAGCATACTATAAGACCTGTTACAGGGGCAGACAGATAGCGACCACTGATAATGATGTGGGAGGAGTAACCCAGAGGGTGAAGGGCAAGAGATGGCACCCTTGGAGGAGGGGGAAGACTCCCACATAGAACAGGAGGGGCAAGGTGGTGACCAACACCACTAGAAGTGTATAAGATTTTATACTTAAACCAAGAGGTAAAGGGCAGGCTGTTAGGTATACAGCTTGCTATGTTACTAGCTTACCATTAAATATTTAAGTGGGGACAGAGCAAGGTAGTTCTCCCCCCAAAGGCAGTTATGCTGGGTGCTATTTGGTCCAGCCATTCAAATGCATCTGGTCAGGGAAAGTCAGAAGATGGTATAAAACTACTGTTGATAGTTCTTTCTCCTGGTACATGCAATGCTTTGTAGTTTACTAATGTAGCAAACTTGTAAGGTGTCTCAAGGTGTTTGTATTGTTATGAACAGGATTTTTTTTTTTTTTTTTTTTTAACGGAACGCTGAGAGAGCTTCAGGTGAGAGTGGGCCGTAGCTCCACCTTTCCAGGGTGTTAGCTGAGATTTGGACAACCATAGGATGGTTGTCCTCTTATGTGGGGGTGGGTGGGAAGGATGTGTGACAGGGTGACCCCTGTCACAGTGGACACCCCTGGGATAAATTAAAACCCCTTCCCCAAGCAGTTTATGTGTTTTCTATCATGTCCAACATCCTGCTTGGCTGGCTGAAACAAAACTGTTTTGATATGGGAATAGCAAAAGTTTGCATCTGCATTTTTAAGAAATGTCCCTGCTGCCCCATATCATTATGTATAAAAACTGCTAGGATGTCTTTTATAGCAGACAGAATGTCCCTGCAGGAGAGTAAAGAATGTTCTGGCCTTGGGTCTGACCTTTCCCAATGCTGTAAACAAGCCTGCAGCTGCCATTTGAACTGTTCTCTATGGAGCAACACTGGCCCCTAGTGGCTAATTTTATGTTATCCGATTAATGGAATTTTCCTAATTCCCAGAGTGACTATAAATAGCTGAAAAGGGTTAGTGTTCATTTAGACAGAGACTGAGGAAGGTGAAAGAAATCCTGGTATGTGTGTGCTATCACACATTGTTAGGCTGAAGAAAGAGCCTTGGTCACTGCTGAAGCAAAGCAGTTGTCAGATTTATTTGTCTAGTCAATTTCTTATTTTCTGTAATTTTTACTTGATGAAAATAAAATGAGAAATGCAACCACATGTTTTTTTTATGCACTTGATTAGTGGTCTGCCTCAAATTGTGTATCCTGAACCCATGCCCAGTGACAGTGATCACATGCAACGCTCACGAAGAATTGAACAAAACAAGTGCTCCAAGTTCACAGTACTAGTGAGTGCAGTTAGGATGGCTCCGCAGTTACTGGTTTTAGCAAGTAGTACAGCAGATCAAATTTAAGCAGACATCCCCGGTCAAAGCAGTGCGTAAACTATAAAATCAAAAATACAGACAACACAAATCAGAAGGATTTATTTATTCAGTTTTTGTGTACACAGGACTATTCCGGGTGGAGGGGAAGGGAGGGAATACAGATGCCAACCAACCGAAATTGAACCAGATTAAGCTGCTGGTGATATTTCAGTGAATTGGGGGGGGGGGGAGAATTTGGTCAGGACACCAGAGAAAATGTACTTTTCAGAGGGGGGCACTGTGTGGTGGTCTTGCTGGCTGGAAAAATGGCCAACCCTGGAGGTGGAAGAGGAGAGCATGCTAGCTGTGTCACAGGGAGACAGACTCCAATGTAGAGTGGAATTACACCAGGTGATCATGGTCTTTATAGAAACGAAGTTCGTGTCAGCCAGAATTCAGACTTCTCATCCGCACAGAGTTCTGTATGCAGCACAACAGTGAATGGCAATGCTGGGTCAAAAGTAGTAGTAGTACCTGGTTTTGAATTACCTGCAGAATGACTCCTTACTGCAGGTATCACTGAGAAGAGACTAGCACTGTTATTGCATTTGCTTGCGGAGAAAGATGCCAAAATTTCACAAGTTCCAGAGAAACAGCCCTCTGTTCTTGAGGAGACGACAGATGATGGATGACTCAGCTAAGTAGTACAGTGTCAAGGCAGCAGGAAATAGTTTGACAGTTCCAGACAAGCAGGGGAAAGCAGGACCTCTGAAAAGCTCACCATGCACCTTCAACTACTATGGCGTTCGGTTACATGGTCAGGAGAATCCACTCTACGAGCCACCATGTAGATTTGACCCAGAAACAGCGTTATCACGGTTGCCTGATCTGGTCCTGACGGCAGCTGAAATTATGCCACTTGCACCCAAGGTAAGCCACACAATGGCTAAAACTGATGCGTATGTCCACCACCACTGCAAGCTCTGCACGTTTCCAGCTGAAGTTGGCTCCTGTTCCCAAATAGTTTATTTATTTAGTGATTCGGAAAAGACCTTTGAGAGCAAGCTCTTTTACAAAGGTTCCACGTCATAGATTGCAAAACAAAGTACAATAGGAGAAAGCAAAGGTACATCACAATGAACGACACAGCTTGGATTCAGAACTTACATAATAACTCAAAACACAGGTACAAGTTAAAACAACAAGAAAAACACTTTGAGGGTGGGGGGGGGAGAGAGAGAATAAGCAGCCACAAAGTGCCTTGTCAGTAGTTCAGAGGGACGGGGAATAGCTGGCAGTGGGGAGAAAAACAGAGGTACGAGAAAGAGGTAGGTACTGCGGTGGAGGAAGGACGATAAGAAAAAAAATTACTCACCATAGTAATGTTTCTTCTAATGGAGTCTTGCTGTATTCAGACATAATGCAGTTAGCCCCAGCACTTGAACTGCCCCGGAGAGGAAAGAGTTAACTCTATGCAGAAGCATAGAATGTTGAGCTTGAGCTCGGTTTTCAACCCTCTGTCTGTGGTACTTCCCAGTGTAACCGTCAGATTCTTATGAGCCAACTAATATACTATAGTATGGAAATTGTTCAAAATATAGCCAAAGGGCAAAATATTTATTTTCGGACCCCAAAAGACAAGTTGAGAACCCAAGAAGAAAATGTAGTGACAATATTTAAGTAAAACACCAGAAAAAACAACACCACCACCACCACCACCACCTGCCCCCCACCCAAGAGGGAGGGTACAAAGTACATCCCTGAGGTGCAACACTGGACCTGCCAGCCCACTTCCCAAAACCAGGTTCTGAGAGGGGAGGCAGGGCGGGAGGTGTGAATACAGCAAGACTCCATTAGAAGAAAAGTACAGTTACGTAAGAACTTACCATAACAGATCTTCGAGAACAGCTCTTGCAGCAGGTTACATCATTAGGACTGAAGCCGGCAGGCACCAGGACCCCACGGACATTTTCTATCTAGCAGTATTCAGTGGGGACCGCCCCCAACGTCAGGCATAGTACATAAGGGAGCGGTCCCCCAGAATCCCCAGTTCTCCCGCTGGAGACTCCCGGCCTCTGGATGACATCAGAAAAGCAGACTGAGGATCCGCCATCAAATGACAATCAATCAGAGTAGCGTTGAGAACACCTGATCCTAGGAGAAGGATATCGGAACAAATCTACCTCCAGCGGGGGATGGTGGGAGGGAAAGTACCTGCTGCAAGAGCTGTTCTCAAAGATCTACTGTTACGATAAGTTCTTACGCAACTGTACCATCTTACTTCCGAGAAACAGCTCTTGCAGCAGGTTACACCATTAGGACAGATTCCCAAGCAATACTTGAAATACCTCACCATGGGGCGGCGGGGTAGAAATCACTAGTAGAACAGAAGCCTAGGACAGGAGTCCTTGAAGGACTGCTAGACCAAAACCTGCTCTTCGTCTCAAAGCGACGGCCAGGCTATAATGCCTGATGAAGGTGTGCATAGTGCTCCAAGTAGCTGCTGCACAGATGGCTGAGGTGGACACGTTCTTTAAGGCCGCAAAGGAGGTAGCCACCCCCCTTGTGGAATGACCCTTAACCGAGCCCGGTAAGGGTTTGTTACGCTTCTGGTAACAGAACGTAATACAATGTATGAGCCTCCTGGACAGTGATTGTTTGGAAACAGGAGCTCCCATCATCCTGTGGGCGAAGGAGACAAAAAGCTGGGCAGATTTTCAGAGGTGTTTGGTTCTGGTCAGGTAGTATGGAAGACACCTATGCACATCTAAAGTGTGCAACGGGGCCTCTCCTCGATTAGAATATTTAGAAAAGTACACTGGCAGATCGATGTCCTGATTAAGAGTGAAAGCCGAGACCACCTTAGGTAGAAACTTCAGATTAGTCCATAGGGATACCCTGTCCTGGTGAAAAACCAAATAAGGTTCCTTGCACATCAGTGCATGAAGTTCAGAAATTCTTCTGGCCGAAGTAACGGCAACTAAAAACAACGTCTTCCATGTAAGGAGACGTAGCTCGCAATCCGCGGCTGGTTCAAAAGGTGGCAGCATAAGCTGCTCCAGGACAAAGGGTAAATCCCATGGCGGAATAGGATCCTTAATCCGAGGTCTAAGATGGAGTACAGAAAACACCCCTCAGGAAGGCTCATGCAGTGTCCAACTGAGTTATGGGACGTTGACCTATAGGAGTGTGATAGGCCGATATGGCACAAAGATACAGGTTACTCACCTGTAACAGGAGTTCTAGGAATGGTATATGTTGTTCATCCACACTTACTGGCAGGTTACTTGCCGCTTTAAATCTTGCCGGAAGGTCTTCAAGCTGGCTCCTCTCACTCACCCGAGTGGTAAAACTCTCAGCTCCGCCTCAAGACGCCAGATCTAGCCCGCTGGAAGCCAGGTTGTGCATCAAAGTCGGGGAGGTCGGGTGGGTTGTGTGTATGAACAACATATACACCATTCCTAGAACTCCTGTTACAGGTGAGTAACCTGTATTTCTAGGGACATGGATATATTGTTCTATCCACACTTACTGGCAGACTCCTAGCAGTTCTCCGGGAGGGAGGGAGGCAAGATGCACAACCCCTACTTAGGGAATAAGGACTGGCAAACCGAGGTCCCAAAACCAGCATCCCGACGTGACTCAAAGTCAATGTGGTAGTGGGTAATGAAGGGGTGAGCTGACTTCCAGGTAGCAGCCCTGCAGATTTCCTGGATAAGGATGTCCCTGGAAGCAGCCACCGAAGCAGCGGTATGGCGGGTAGAATGAGCTCTTATCCCTCTGGGAGGCTCCATGCCCGCCAACCTATAGCAGAGATCTATGCAGGAGGTGACCCACCTGCCCATCGTCCGCTTGGCTGCAGGTCTGCCAGGTGCGGCTTCAGCGTAGGTGACAAACAGCTGGCGAACCTCTCCCCGAACTTCAGCCGTCCACTCCTTATAACGAGAGAGCACTCTTCTAGGGTCCAGAGTATGGAGCCTATATTCGGCCTCCGAGGTGTAACTGGGGTAGAACACCGGCAGAGTCAACACCTGGTTAAGGTGAAACTCCGACACCACCTTTGGAAGGAATTTCGGGTTGGGGCGCAGGACAACCTTGTCCCTGTGGAAGACCAGATAAGGAGACTCGATGGAAAGCGCCTGGAGCTCTCCCATCCTTCTGACGGACGTGATAGCCACCAAGAAGGCAGTCTTCCATGACAGGTGAGAGATATCACACCTGTGCATCGGTTCAAATGGCTTGCCCATGAGCTTAGCCAATACCAGCAGTAGATCCCACGGAGGTGGAGGTTCTCGCACCGGAGGGGATATGTGATCAAGGCCTTTGAAAAAGCACCTGACCACCTTCTACTGCACCACTGACTGCTTTCCAGCCCGTGGCCGGTAAGCAGAGATGGCTGCCAGGTGCACCTTAAGGGTCGTCGACCGAAGCCCTTGCTGAGAAAGGGACCATAGGTAGTCCAGAATGCTGGCCAAGGAGCAGGAGGAAGGGTCCAACCCCTTATCATTGACACCAAATAGAGAATCTCTTCCATCTAAAGGCGTAGCATTTTCTGGTAGACTCTTTACGGGATGCCTCAACAACGTTGAGGACCTCGTCGGAAAGACCCAAGGCCTGGAACTCTAGCCGCTCAGGAACCAGGCAGTCAGGTGCAGGGATTGAAGGTCCAGGTGGAGTACCTTCCCCTGGTTGACTGAGATCAGGTCCGGGCGGGCTGGAAGCCGCCTCGGGAGCCTGGAGCCGAGGCTGAGGAGATCTGGATACCAGAACTGGCGAGGCCAGTCTGGGGCTACCAGAATCACCTGCACTTTGTCCCTCCTCGCCTTGAGAAGCACCTTGTGGATCAAGGGAAATGGGGGAAAGGCGTAGAAGAGACCCGGGATCCACGGCCTCGAGAAGGCATCCCCCTGTAGCGAGCCCTGCTGAGGGGGACGGGCATGAAATAGCCTCAGCTTCGCATTCTCCCTGGAGGCAAACAGGTCCACCTGAGGTGTGCCCCAGTGGGAGAACAGATCGTGTACTACCTCCGGCAGGAGAGACCACTCGTGAGATGCAGCACCTATCCGGCTTAGGGCATCGGCCAGAGTGTTGGAGGCTCCCGCCACATGGAAGGCTAGGAGATCCGCCTCCAGTCTGCTCGAGGGACCAAGTGCGGAGAGCTTCCTTGCATAGGGGCAAGGAGTGTGTCCCACCCTGGTGGTTTAGGTAGTACATAGTCGTGGTATTGTCCGTCTGGACCTGGACCATTTGACCCCGTACAAACAGAGCGAAGGCGGTGAGGGCTAGTCGGACCGCTCAAAGCTCCAGCAGGTTGATGTGGCATCAAGACTCCTGAGCGGACCAGAGGCCATGCGCTCTGTGCTCCCCCAGATAGGCACCCCAACCCATGGCATCGGTCATTAGAATGACCGTCAGCTCGTGGCGTACAAACGGGATGCCCTCCTGCAGATGAGCTGGAATGATCCACCACTGGAGAGCATTCCACATCTCCTGGGTCACCGCCACTGGCTGGTCCAGAGGACCGGAGCGCTGTGACCATTGGCGGGCCAGCCCCCATTGCAGGGGAAGCATGTGCCAGCGGGCCCAACGAACCATGCTGGTGCAGGCCACCATGAGGCCCAGGAAGTCCCGGGCACAGCGCAACTGCTCAACCAGAAATGACTGGGCAAAGGAGGAAAGAACCTCGGCCCTGTCTGCCGGGAGCCGTGCTCTGGCTCTAAGAGAGTCTAGCTCTGCCCCAATGAACTGAATCACCTGCGCTGGCATGCGTTCCAATTTGGCCTCGTTGATGAGGAGGCCAATCAGAGCAGACCTGGAGGGCCAGATCCCTGGACTGCCCCACCTCCAACTTGGAGGGGGCTGCAATCAGCCAGTTGTCCAGGTAAGGGTACACCCGGGCCCTTCGGCGCCGCAGGAATGCTGTCACCACTGCCATGCATTTGGTGAAGACCCTGGGAGCTGGAGAGAAGCCGAAGAGTATGGCCCGGAACTCGTAAAGGGATCCCTCTGCTCTGAAGCAGAGGAATTGATGGCGAGATGGACAGATTGGGACGTGAAAGAACGCGTCCTGAAGGTCCAGAGAACAGAGCCACATGCCTTGTTCCAAGGATGGAATGGAATGATCTGAGCCAGAGTGACCATTCTGAAGGTTCAAGACCTTAGGAACTTGTTCAGGTCATGTAGGTCTAGAATGGGGCACCAGCCCCCAGTCCGTTTTGGGACCAGGAAGTACCTGGACACAAACCCTGGGTCTGGTGGAGGATCCGCCACCTCCCTGATCACCACCTTCTGGAGGAGCAGGGCAATGTCCGCTCGACGAGCCAATAGAGAGGTTGCGGAACCCGTAGCCCCCCCCCCCGTGGGGCAACAGCTCAATAGGGTGGGGACTGCTCGAATTCCAGAGGCAGACCCTTTCCTACCACTTCCAGCACCAAGCAGTCTGTGGTGATATTGGACCAGAAGCAAAGGAAGTGGCAGAGCCGTCCCCCCACGAGGGGAACCCAGGGAGGAGTGACGAGGTTGAGGGCCCACCCCTCAACCAGTCACTGGGCAGGCTTGGAGGAAGGGCCAGCCGAGGAGCCGCCTGGGCCTTTCCCTCCCAGCTTCCTGCTGGAGGAAGCAGCAGGCTTGGCTTTGGGGTGGTAGGCGCGAGCCTGCTGGCCCTGATGCTGGTGTTGCTGGGCCGGACATGCCGCTGGGGCTGAAGGACAAAAGGGCTTACGCTGCTGCTGGCGGCCTTTGTCCTTCTGGGCAGACATGACAGAGTCCAAGGTGGCGTTGGACTTCTCGATCTGTTGCAGATGACCCTCCACCCCGGGACCGAACAAGTCGGTACCCAAGAAGAAGACATCTGCCAGCTTGTGCTAGGTATCCACTGTAAAAGTGGAGATCCGCAGCCAAGCTCTGCGGCCCATGGCCACTGCGGCCGCCACTGACCGGGCACACGAGTCAGTGATGTCCAAGAAAGTTTGGAGCTGCTGTTTGGCCACCGCCCTTCCCTGATCCCGCATCTGCTTGACTGTAGTTTGGAGGTCAGCTGGGAGATGAGAAATCACCTCATCCAGGGAGCCCAAAAGGGCATGTGAAAAGTGTGCCATCAGCACGGCCGAGCTGGCCTGACAAAGGCCTAGAGAGGAATCAGCATAGACTTTCCGCCCGGAGTAGTCCAGTTTCTTGGACTCCTTACTGGGTGGCTTGCCAAATCCCGAGCGTTCCCAGAACGCCGGAAAACTCTGTTGATCACTAACCCCTCCGTGTAGGGGTGCTCCGAGAAACCGGAGAGTGAACCAGTTGGAACAGCATACTTTCGAGCCATCCTGGCCGAAGGTGCTGGACAAGAAGCTGGCTGCTGCCATAGCTCCAGGGCCGGGCCAACAATGGCTTCAGCCACCGGGAAGGCCTCCGTGGGGGAATCCTTGGCCCGTACTGAAACGGGTTCAAGCTTCTTCTCAGTGGACTCTGAGATGAGCCGAAGCATTCCAAGGAACAAGGATGGGCTCTCGTCCACTGACTGACCCTCAGTGGATTCCAGGTCAAGTGGCCTGGAGAACAGGGAGGAGTCGTCGTCAGATTCTGAGGAGTCTGCGAACAACTGCCGAGCGCCTGAGCCACCCTCCACCTGCAGAGGTCGATCGGGAGCAAGGGTGACCTACAACTGGTGGGGCAAGCCCTTACCCAACTGAGAATCCTTGGTCGGGGCCCCAGATTTATGCTGTGGAGGCGGGGGTTCCACCACAATGGGTGGCGCAGCCTGTTCCGGACGAACAGCCGGTGCCGGCTTTGGCTCCTCGACTACCACGACGGGTTGTTTCAGCCACTCCAGTGACAGCCACTTAATGGCCGGAAAAGGCGACGGAGTCAGCTTATTCCCAGACAAAAGCAGCTGCTGCCACATTAGATCCTCGTAGCGCCGACACAATTTGTGCCGGAGCCTATCCTCCGAAGAGGACGATGACTAGGATGAGCGGCGCCGCCGCTTTCCATGGTGCAGAAACAGAGGCCGCCGATGTCAGTGGGATCGGCTGGACCTAGAAGAGGTCCAAGACCTTCAGGGATTCCGAGGGTGGGTCTGGGATGGGGCGGGGGAAACCCGCTCCTCCCTCGGTTCAGGGACCTTAACTGGGGACTCCAGCACAGGAGGCACAGGCAAGTCCTCAGTTTCCATCAGGGGGAACCGGTGAAGAAGGGTTGTCGGCTTCTTCAGTCGACAGACTGTCCGAAGGGTCAAGAAAAATCTCGACCGCGTCGACAGGTGTCTCGGCCGGCTGACCTGATGGGGACACCATGAAGCCAGAGGCCTTAGCCGCAACCTCGACCGAATTTGAGTGTCGACTATCCAGGCAAGGGGAGCTCTCCCACTCCCACGAATGTCGACAGTGGGATTTACCCTTAGAGTCCTTCTTTTCTGACTGAGGAATGTTCTGAAGGCCCTTATCCCTTAGTGGAGAGGGATTGACAAAGCTCCTTGAACGAAGCCGTGTAGGAGGAGCCCAAGGAGAGCGGGATAAATGCCGCGACCGAAGATGATGATGCAGCGGCATGGGCCTCCTCCTCCTCGAGGGCGATCATCTGTTCGAGCTGTTCAGCCAAGCCCGCAGCCGGACACACCACTCAACGGGCCTCCTTCGACTTGACCAAAGGATAACATTTCTCGGGGCGCCCAAGTTGTAATCTAGCAGCTCGATCCTCTAAGACCGTAGCCGAAACGGACTTGCACAAGTTGCAGGCCTGCAAATCGTGGCCACGCCCCAGGCAGTAAACGCATGTGGAGTGCGGATCGGTCCGGGACATCTTCTGCCCACAGGGGCACCAGCGAAATCCAGGAATCGATTTGTCCATTGCAGCTGCGAGGGAAGATAAAGACCGAAGTCTTGTAAATTTTAAAATTAGTTTCAGGTTAACTGAAGAGTTTGGATCCAGGCCTAAAACGCAGAGAGCAAAGGAGGGAACCTGAGCTTCCAAGTGGTAAGGAAGATCTGGCGTCATGGGGCGGAGCCAAGAGTTTTACCACCCGGGTGGGTGGGAGGAGCCAGCCTTAAGACCTTCCAGCAAGACTTAAAGCAGCAAGGAACCTGCCAGCAAGTGTGGCTTGAACAACATATCCACGTCCCTAGAAGTAGTATTTATTATACAGAAAAGAAGCTTCCTCAAACCCTTGCATCAGGAAGAGTTGGTATGGAAGAGAGTTGTCCATGAAAACACAAAAAGATCAGTTGAAATGTCTGAATACCACAGTATACCATGAACCATAGTTATCGTGGTATCTGAAATTGCCCATGATAAATACTGAGACTTCCAGGTACTGCAGTATACCTGGAAACCTCGATACTGTGAGATGCTTAACAGGGGGAAGGGGTTGGAAATTTCGGGTTAAACTGCTGCAATCTGCACAAGGAATCCTACATCTTCACAGCAGTTTTTCAACTGGCAGGGATCAAGGTTTACTGTTTTACCAGAGACAGCCTAAAACCTGTCATGTGCAGGTTGAGACTTCATTTGAGTAACAGATGCGACAGTCCCCATTGTTTGCTGTGTCTAGAGAATGGTCATACAAGTTATTAATGTCCCAGTCCTGTAAAATGCATTTTATGAGAGGACACTGGCCATACATACAATGTTCCTATGCTGCCCACAACAGGTCAGCAGGGCTGCATCAGGCCAACCTGGTCACTAAGGCTCAACAGAAGGGTTGGAGGAAAGATTCTCTCACCAAACAACAGGAACAGTCAGAACAGCTGACAGAACAAACACACAGGTCCTGCCCCTGCAAACCCCCCTCCTATACAAACAGAAGAGAAAGCCACATCAGATGTCTGCTCCCCCTCCCCCTCAGCACAAGGTGGAGGAAGCTCTGCCAGAGGAGGCCCCAAAACCCTCTGTGGATGTACCCGTCTGGTCTGAACCTACTCCTGAGCAGTCACTGGAGATAGAGCAGGACAATCATAATATAGATAGATCCTCTCAGGAGGTTCAGAGTTCAATAGAAAATTCTCCATTTAACATCGCCCGCCCTCCCCAAGGCTCCTATGTGATGACCAGGATAAAGAGAAGTAGGCAGAAGCAATCTAAAGCTAGGGCACCTAAGGCTGACCCTTTCCTGTCAGAAACCCAGACACTGAGGTAACTCACTCTAACCCATGCTAACCCATGAAGAAGATGACTCTGAAGTCTACATCCCCTCTTCGCTGCAAGAGGGTCATCAGATTACAATCTCCAAAACATCAGCTTAAAAAAAAAAAAAAAGGAGAGGATGACCACTTCTATGATGCTGCAATCATCTGGGAGTGCCACTATATTTTTTTTTACAAGACACTAGGCTGAAAAAGTACAGTTATGCAAGAACTTTCCGTAACTGTAGATCTTCGAGAGAGGTTCTTGTTGTAGATAATTACATATAGGACTGACCCGGCAGGCATCAGGACACCACAGACAAATTTCTATCTAGCAGTCTCTGGCGGGGGACCGCCCTGATGTCAGTATAAAGGGGCAATGCCCACGCCCGCCTTCCAGTTCTTTCCCGACAAAGGACCAAAAAAGGCAAGACAGGAGAGAAGCGGATATTTCCCTTCCTGGAAAAAGAGCTGAAAAAGCTAAGGGGGATGGAGGACAGGAAGGCTTTACCTACTGCAAGAGCCTCTCAAAGATCTGTTACTGTAAGTTCTTATATAACTGTACTATCTTACTTCGAGAGGGCTCTTGCAGTAGGTAATGCACAGCAGCACGATACCCTGCCCACACGCAGAGCTCCCTCCTGGAGCGGACAACCACGCGGGTGCCTAAGAGGCAATACACTACCTCCTGTAGCAGCACTCTTTGCAGTGGGCTTAGCCCATCGACGACCGTGCGCTGCTCCATCCCACCACCTACCCACCCACCATGGCTCGGCATTTCCTTTATAGGCGCTGTCTTGTGACATCACATCCTGTTTGTCGTTTTACGAAGTCCCCACTTTTCCATTTGCAGGTTATACCTGCTAGCCACTAGGGACCCTCTGACTATTCCACCTCAGTCTCCCCACCTGATTCCTCCTCCTATTACTTTCTAGAACCTCTGTACCTACTTAGGCTACTTCTCTCCCTACTCTCATCTCTGCCTCTGCCCACACCTCACCTTCACACCCAGCCTTCTAGCTAGCCCTACATAATGACCCCCTGCCCTATCACCAGACCCACACCCAGCCTGCCACTAACCCCAACGACCACTAGGAGTTGCTATTTCAACCCCGATTTCTGGCCCAAACCCAGCCCGCTTTAAGTCACCTAGAACCTGGATCCCTGCTCTCACCCAGGTCCTATTTCAACTGCCCTGCCAGGGTCTTGAACCTTGTACCCTGTCCACCACAGTCCATGACACTACCACTACTCCAAAGTGGTATCTACACTCTGAGGGGCAGCCAAGATACTTGAACCTTTCTGCCCTGCTGCTACCTAGGCACTATGTTTGTACACCTCCTCCTCAAATGTCTCCCCCTCATTTGCATGCTAATACCCACATCTCATCAGCCAAACATCTCCCCTGGCCCACTTGTACCAGCACCCACTACTCTCCCTGACTTAGGCCAATCCCACCCTACACTAACCAGGTATCCTGGCCCTTGTACCACCCAATAGAAGCCCTTCTGCTGCCTACCTTACCTCCCCATGGCCGCTACTTGTCCTTGCCCTCTCAACCCTTCGATCCATGCCCATTCTTTGCTCCCCAAGGCCTCCTCCCATCCCTGTGTACCCCCCCCAAGAAACTTACATACTACCACCCCCTGATCAGGGCCTTGGTCTTCCTACTACTCCTATTGGGTAATATACATCCAAATCCGGGCCCTGCCCCCTCCAACCCACCAGCTGGGCACAATGGTCTCCGCATAGCCTCCATGAACATATGCAGCCTACTGAAAAAATTTTATGCCCTCCAGTGCTGGGTCATGCTGCATCAACCAGACATCATAGCCCTGGTTGAAACCTGACTGTCCAAATCAACCTGTGACACCTTTGTCTCCCTCCCAGGCTATACGTTATACTGGGAGGACCGAGTAGGCAAATGCGTTGGTGGCTGTGCAATCTATACCAGGGACACAATCATCGGACAAGCGCTCCCTGGCCCTGCTCTTGTAAATGGGGCCCAGGCCCTTACTCTCAAACTTGCTCCTGACCCCTCCAGGGGCCTTCTATATCTCACCACTGCCTTCGTTCACCCAAAGAACCAGAACCCGGCGCTGATATCTGTAACAGAATATCTTGCCACCCTCCAACACAAGGCACAACAAATCCTAGTGGGGGACCTAAACGTGAACTGGCTCAGCACCTCCTCTTCCACTACCCGAGATTCTTTCACTGCCCTAGACCCGACACAACTAATTTCCCAGCCCACCAGAGTAAACCCTTCTGGACGTCATTATCACCAACCACCCCAATAAAATACATAACATCCAGGTCCTCCCAGACTCACTAAGTGACCACTCCCCTATCCTATTCCTATGGGCGGCCCCCACTCCCAAACCCACAGTACTGACCACACCTCGCAGGCACCTCTGACCTGGTGGGCTGAAGAAACTCAAACAATCTCTCACCCAGATTAATTGGTCCCCCATTCATCATGCACTCAACAGACACTGCCCTCGTCTTTTTCTCCCAAACCTTTAACAAGGCCTGTGACCTCTTTGCACCCCTCACAGGATTTCGATCCAAAAGCATAATGCACCCTGGGTTACCCTACTCCTACAAATGCTCAGAATAGAAAAACCTCTGGCACCCTTGCCACTGAAAGAGACGGATGACGATATACAGGCCCTCGATGCTGCGCAGACAGGTGCACATGGGCCATCCGTAAAGCCAAAGCCGACCATTACCAGGCTACCCTCGCCTCCTCCTGGGGGGTGTGCCCGGACATTCTGGGACAATGTTAAACAACTAAATGGGAAATCACGCTCCCCCCCATCCCAGCTCACCACTGATGGCTCTACCTCCACCAACCCTGCCTGCATAGCTACCCACCTTAACACCTCCTTTACTGACCTTAGCTCTGTCCTCCCCAGTAATTTCTTTGACCCTCCCCCCACCCTATCTTCCCTAGACCTCCAACACCCCAGCTTCCACCTATGTAGGTTATCTGCCCAGGAAGCCAGACCGCTAATTAAAGCATTAAAAAGCAATAGTCCCGGCAGCGATTCCCTGGACCCCGGTATTCCCCAGCTGGTGCTGGATGAAGTCCTTGCCCCACTCACCAGCCTACTCAACTGATCCCTCTGCCTGGGGCAATTCCCCACTGCATGGAAAACAGCCATGGTCACACCCATTCATAAAGGGGGAGACAGGTCCACTGCCGGAAACTACCGACCTATCTCCATCCTCCCTCTTCTCCCCCCCCCCTCAAAGCCCTGGAAAAAATGGTGTCCATTCAAATCACTGAATATCTTAGTAAGTATAACATCTTGTGCCCAGAGCAGCACAGTGTCCGTGCTGGTCACAGTACCGGCACTGCCCTAGTCGAGTTCTCCAATTTCCTACACTCCTCCCTGGATGCTCGCTCACTAGCTGGTGCAGTGTTTGTTGACCTCTCAAAGGCCTTCGACACCGTCTCCCACCCTCTTCTGCTGAATGCCCTATGCCACACTGGATTCTCCACTGGCCCTCTCGCCTGGTGCACAAGCCATCTATCCGCTCGCTCCCAATATGTAAAAATCAATGGAACACTCTCCAAAACTCGTCCCATCCACTCAGGGGTACCTCAGGGCTCCATCCTAGGCCCTCTACTCTATCTATCTAAACACCCTGCCTAATGCCTGCTCTGGCAATATTCTTATGTATGCAGACGATGCTGTCATTTTTACCACCCATCGCAATCCCATCTCCCTTCAGGACACTCTACAAACAATCCTACAATGATGCTGAGGCCTGGTTTAAGGAGCACAGACTCGTCATTAATCTAAAAAAACAAAACAATGCTTTTTGCCCACCCCCAAAACAAAGCCCGCTACTTCCCACTCCATATCCTCCCTAGTACCAAACAACCGCTTGAACAACTCTGCTCCTACAAATACCTTGGGGTTACTTTTGACTCAGCTCTCACCTACCACACCCACATTGATGCCCTTGCATCCGCCACTAACACATGGCTTGGCATCCTCTACCGCCATAAAAACTGCCTCCCACCTGACGCCTCCGACTCTGCAGTTACATCTTCAGTACTGTCCCTTGTTGACTATGGCCTGCCAGTCTATGGTGCTGTGACACTACCCACCCTCAACAAAATTCGCTCCCCTAAATAAGGCCTGCAGACTGATTACTAGTGCCCCCAGGCTCACACATACCTAATCAACTCCATGACAGGCAAAAATTGCTAAACCTGGATGAACAGCTTCATTATCCAAACCTGCCTCCTCCTAAGAAAACTCTACTAAAGGCTATCCCCTCCTGGGGCGACCAGCCTCTATCCACACACAAACCCACTATCGCCTTGAACCTCCCAGCAAGACCAGTCTACTGGTCCTCAGATCCAGGACCACCCATGGTCAGAGGTCCTTCTGCTACAGAGCTCTATCCTGGTTTAACTCTCCCCTGCTCCCATCACCAATGCCCCCACAATCTCCAGCTTCAAAGCCACCCTTCGGAGCTAACTGTTCAGCACTCACAGCTGCTCCTGTCTCTAAATGGGGCCTTGATCTCTCCACACATGACAACGCCCCCTGGGCGGCACTCAAACACGCCCACCCCCCAATTTTTTCTCCCCCATAGCCTATTGCCTCTGTGATTACAAGCATGTTCTTCAGCTGTATCATTGTAATGTCTACTAAATTGTATAAATGTGTGAAACCATTCTGTGTAACCCTAAGTATGTGACATATGCTGAAACCTAAATTTATTTCTATCTGTCTTCAATGTGACATGGTACCTTTGGAAATGAGCCTCTGGCTCAAAACTGATGTACAAATTAATAAATAAAATTACATACAGGACTGAATCCCAAGCAGTCTGGAAAAAAGGAAAAGCACTCGGGAGGAGGAAAACTATGCCCCCCAATGGAACCTCCGGCTGAAGCCGGGTCTTGCGAAAGACTGCAGCATGGTACAGCCAACTTGAAGCCTGCTCTGGAAGAGGCAATATCCAAACTGTAGTGTTTCATGAAGGTATGGACAGAAGTACAAATCGCTGCTGCCAGATATCTGCCACTGCCACATTCTTTAAACAAGCATGAGGCGGCTACTCCTCTGAGTGGTGTTTCAACTTGACCGGCAGAGTCTTGTAGTACTTAATACCGTAACAAAAGTGATACAATGAGCCAATCCATTTAAAGCATTGCCCTCTTTTGTAAGCAAAAGAGAAAAAGCTGATCTGATTTCCTGAGGTCTTTAGTCCCAGTGGTATAGTATCTCAGTATTCTATGAACATCCAAAGTATGCAAGAGGTACTCCCCTTGATTGAGGTGTTGTGTAAAGAAAGCGGGTAGCTCAATGTATTGATTCAGCGTAGATTCCGCTACCACCTTAGTGAGAAACTTAGCGCAGAGCCACATGATCCTTGTGAAAAATCAATTAAGGGATTTTGCACATCAGGGCCTGAAGCTCAGAAATTCGTTGAGCTGAAGTAATGGTCACTAGGAAGAGAGTGTTCCAAGAAAGGAACTTCAAGTCTGCTGAAGCTGCCGGTTCGAAAGGAGGCAGAGTAAGCTTCTCAAGAACAAAGTTCAGATCCCAAGGAGGAGCAGGAATGCGGATTGGGGGGGGGGGGTTCTCAAATGGAAAACCCCTATGAGGAAAGTCTTAGAGACTTCCAACTGCATAAAAGTCCCATCTCCAAAAGTGACATGGCAGGCCAAGATAGCCGCCATGTAGACCTTCAAAGAGGAATGGCTGAGACCCAGGTCAAAGAGATGACGCATGTAGTCCAGCACTCTTTCGTCAGGGCAAGAGAAAGGCTTAAAGTCCTTTGAAGAAGCCCAAATCAAAAATGGTTTCCACTTCATGGCGTAGGTGGACCTAGTGGAAGGCTATCTTGCCACCACCAGAATATCTGCTACGAGTGGAGAACCCCCGAACTGGGCTTGAGCTATGTCTGCAGGAGCCACACATGCAACTGAAGGGATTTGAGACCTTCATGAACCAGGGTCCCCTGATCCTGGGTCAGCAAGTGCTGTAACAGAGGATGAGGAAGCGGAGGTTCCTTTGAAAATTGTTGCAGAAGAGAGACTTTCCTGGGCCAGAATGAGGTGATGAGGATCATCCGGGCTCCTTCTTTACAGAGTTTGTGTAAGACCCTCTGAATTAAGGGAATAGGAGGGAAGGCATAGACGAATTTGTCCCTCCATCAAAAAACAGCGTCTCGCCAGAAAAATGCCTCGCCTCCTGGAGCAAGCAGCAGAAGGATGGAACTTATTGGCGCTTGAGGAGACGCAAACAGGTCTACCGGAGGGGTTTCCAGAGCACCTAAGATGTCGTCTACTATCTCTTGATCCAGTTCCCACTCGTGGGCTTTGGCCGAAGACCAACTGAGGTGGTTGGGCAGTGTATTTTCTACTCCTGGAACATGAATTGCCATCAGGTGAAAGTTGTGCTGAACTGCCCAACTCCAAACTCTTATTGCTTCCCTGCACAGAGGGTAGGAATGAGTTTCTCCCTGCTTGTTGATATACCAGACTACGCACATGTTGTCCATCTGGATAGCTAGATGACCAGGAAGAATGTAAGAGTGCAGAGCCTGGAGAGCATACAAGACAGCTCTGAGCTTGAGCACATTTATGTGAAGTGTCTGCTCGAGTGTGGACCAGGAGCCCCTAGATGGGCTCCCCAGCACTCTCCTGAGGCATCTGTTGTCAATGTTTGGGAGGGGGTTTCAATATTGACAGGAACTCCCCAGCAAAGGTTTTCTTGCACCATCCACCATTACAAGTCCTTGACCATGGGATCGGAGACTAGAACCTCCTGGTCTAGGTCGTCCAGTGTCTCGTCCCATTGAGACCTGAGTGTCCATTGAGATCCTCATATGCAGCTAAGCGCAAGGGACTGTCAGGATAGCAGCTGCCATGAGCCCGAGGAGGCGAAGAACTGACCCGGCAACAACCCTTCTGCGACTGGACAGACTTGCTTGAGCCTGAAGGGTGTCCACCCTGTCCGGAGGCAGAAAGGCCTTGCCTATGGTCGTGTCCAGGATCGCCCAGATGAACTTCAGTCTTTGGCAAGGGACCAGATGGGACTTGGTCTGATTGATGGTGATACCCAGGCTTGTGAAAAAACTTGCAGGGTAAAGGAAAGAGCATAGAAGTTCCTGCCTTGACTGGGCCGCCAGGAGCCAGTCATCCGGGTACGGGAATATCTGCACTCCCTGGGTATGCAGGTGGGCCGCTACCACTGACAGGCATTTGTCAAACACTCGGGGAGCCAAGGAAAGACCAAATGGGAGGGCCTTGAATTGGTAGTGGTCTCCCGAAATGAAAACAGAAGGAATTTGCAGCGGGAAGGGCGGATAGGGATGTGCAGGTAAGCATCCTGCATATCCAAAGCACACAGCCACTGTCCCTGCCGAAGAAGTGGCAGAAGGCTCTGCAGGGAAAGCATTCTGAAGCATTTGTACTCCATGAACATGTTCAGGGAACTGAGGTCTAGAATAGGCCTCATGTCTCCAGTCTTCTTTGGAACTAGGAAAAAATGGGAACAGTAACCTATCCCCCACAGATGGGTGGGGACTGGTTCCATCGCCGCCTTCGAGAGAAGGGAGGAAATTTCTTCCAGGACAAGAGTAAGATCTTCCGGGGAGTAAGACGACTTGGGGGGTGGTCTTCTGGGCAGTTTCTGAAGAAACTCTACTGAGTGTTCTACTGCTAGCAGTTGGAGCACCCAAGCATCTGACGTAATCCTCTCCCAACCCGGTAATGAAAGGAGAACCTCCCTCCCTCCCTCCCTCCTACTGGTTCCTCTGGAGTGTCCAGAGGCTGTGGGAGAGGGAAGGAGTCAGGAGGTGTGGGGCAACGCAGCGGCAGAGGCTCTCGCAGCTTACTGGGGCGGGGGAGTCTTGGTTGCTGGAGGGGCCCCGACGTTTGTTGGCCCACTTGCCCCGCGGTTTCGCTTTAGGTCAGGAACGTCTGTGAAAAGGGCAATGCTGTCCCTCAGGGGGCCCGTACAGAGTGTCCACGGACTTAAGTGCAGCACCCTTCTCCTGCAGATCGGGGATGTCGTCTTTGACATCGCCGCTGAACAGCACCGAACCCCTGAAGGGTGCATCCTGAATTGTGGACTGCACTTCAGGGACCGATCCTGACACCCAGAGCCAGGCACGACACCAAAGACCTATGGCGAAAGCCGAACTCCGACCAGCTGCGTCCACTGCATCGTAGGTGGCACGAAGCATGTGCCGACTGATCCTGGTCGATCTGCTCGTTTGGCCAGCCACTTCCTGTTTGGTCTGAGACTCAGGAAGGGAGTCCAATTTTGATTCCACCCAATTCAGGATCGTCTTCTGGTAGTCCCCCATATATGCAACATAGTTCAGGGTAGAAGAAGCATACACTTTTCCACACTGGTCCAGAAACATAGACTTTGACGGCAGATAAGGACCGCTAGGCCCATCTAGTCTGCCCATTTCCCTACCTACAGGATAGGCCGAAGATCCTAGTTAACCAACAGCCTTTATCTTCCTGCCCCCCACAAGAATTGCCTTATGTCTGTCCCATGCATTCTTGAATTCTCCCACAGTTTTAGACCCCACAACTTCCTCAGGAAGGCTGTTCCATGCATCCACTACCCTCTCTGTGAAATAATACTTCCTCACATTGCCCCTGAACCTCCCTCCTTCTATCTTTAAATTGTGTCCCCTTGTTCTTGCAAGTCTCTTTCTGAAAGATGCTACCCTCTTGGACTTTGATTCCCTTGAGGTACTTGAAAGTTTCTATCATGTCCCCCCTCTCCCTTCTTTCCTCAAGGGTATACATATTAAGCTCCTTTAGTCTCTCCTCATACGGCTTCTCTTGCAGACCCTGCCATTTTAGTTGCCCTCCTCTGGACTGCCTCTATCCTGTCTATATCCTTGCGGAGATGGGGTCTCAGAACTGGACACAGTATTCCAGATGGGGTCTCACCAACTGTCTGTACAGAGGATAACAACTTCCTGTTTTCTGCTGTGATGCCTCTCCCTATACATCCCAGTATACCCCGGCCTCCCTACTGCCTTCTCACATTGCTTGCTAACCTTAAGGTCATCTGATATGATTACCCCCAGGTCCCTTTCTGTTTTGTTGTTGTTACTACCTCCCCACCATTGTGTATTCTTCCCTGGGTTCTTGTTTCCAGGTGCATTATTTTGCACTTTTTGCATTGAATCCAAGCTCCACATTGTGAAGACCATTCTCAACCTTGCCAAGTCCCTTTTCATCCTTTCCACGCCCTTGTGTATCAACCCGTTGTAGATCTTTGTGTCATCTGGCAAAACGATGCTTTTCTTCAGTCCTCTGCAATGCCACTGATGAAGACATTAAAAGGACTGGACCAATACTGAACCCTCTGCGGTACCCACTAGTAACGCCCTTTCTTCAAGTGGACTCCATTTACAATTACCTTCTGTGTCCTGTTGTCCAGCCAATGTTTTACCAGGCTACCACCCTGGGACCCACTCCCAGGCTGGTTAATTTGACTATCAATCTTTTGTGTGGGACTGTGTCAAATGCCTTGCTAAAGTCTAGGTAGGCCATGTCCACAGCCCCTCCTGGTCTACTACTTTGGTCACCCAGTCAAAGAAATCTATTAGATTCTGTCTGACATGACCTTCCGCTGTGAACCCATGCCTCTGGATCCTGTGCTCCACTGACCTCCAGGTACTCAACTATTCTTTCCTTCAGAAGTGACTCCATCACTTTCCCTACCACAGAGGTCAGACTGACAGGTCTGTAGTTTCCTGCCTCTGTCTTGGTCCCACTTTTGTGAAGGGAATCACATCCACCTTCCTCCAGTCCTCGGGTACATCACACCATCCTCCCATGATTTACTAAAAGAGTAGCCAGTGGTTTCACTAGTTCCTTCCTTAATTCTTTTAGAATTCTGGGGTGAATTCCATCAGGACCCATTGCTTTGTCCACCTTCAGTTTTAGGAGTTCTTGCAGAACCCTTTCTTCTGTGAAAGGACTGGGATCGAACCCCCTATCAAGAGTGCTTCTGTTAATTGGATTAGGCACTTCCCCCTCCTCTTTTGTGAATACTGAGCAGAAATATTCATTCAGTATTCCTGCTTTTTCATTGTCCCCCTCTGCCCACCCACCGTTCATTCTATTCAGCCTCACTATCCCTCCCTTTGTCTTTCTACGCTCACTGATGTACCTATAAAAGGTTTTATCCCCCTTCTTAACTGAGTTGGCTATCTTTTCCTCAGTTTGGGCCTTTGCTATTCTGACTTCCCTCCCTGCTTCTTTCTGCCTTAATTGGTACAGCTCTCTGTCCTGCTCCTTCTGTGTTTCCTTATACTTCCGGAATGCTATCTTTTCTTCCTGACTTTCACAGCCACCTCTCTTGAGAACCATAGTGGCTTTTTCTTTCGCTTTTGATTTATTTGCTTCACACAAAGGCTTGTTGCGTCTGTGATGGCAGTTTTGATAATTCCCCATTGTTGCTCCACACCTCCTTCTAGCCTGTTTGCTAAGTGCTTTTCTGAGGCACTCTCCTATCTTGTCAAAGTCAGCCCTCCTAAAGTCCAGTACCTGACTTTGTATGGCTTGACTCTGTAGCTGAGTTTAACGTGAACCACACTGTTTGATGGTCACTTGTCCCCAGGTGGCAACCTACTTCTAGATCCGAGATCCTCTCACTGCCCCCGTTTGAGAGTACGAGGTCTAAGATTGCTCCCTCACGAGTGGGTTCCGAAACTAGCTGTCTAATGCCTGCCACCTGTAGGGTGTCAAGAATGGCCCTGCTCTTGGACGTGGCTGCAGCAAATGTGCTCCAGTTAACATCTGGAGTCGGGATTCCTTGTCAGGAGGAGATGAGCAGAGATATTTTAGGTTGGCAGAACGGCAGTGAGCGGCGCTATTCACGACCGAGTCTGCCTTGGGGTGTACATTCAAAGAATCTACCCTTCCTCAGGAGCCTGATATAGCCAGTCCGCCTTCCTCGGAAGGGGGGCCAACGCAGACGGCTGCTTCCAAATAGTGGAAACAAAATCCACGTGAGGCTCAATCCAGGGTGGAATCAATGCCTGAGCAGTCTCGGGCAGACAGCTTCTTACGCTGTGGATCTGGCTCCAGAGATTGCCACTGATGAACTTCCTGGATCTTTCTCAGGAACTCCAAAAAAGAAGGATCCTCCAGAGGAGTCCTCGGCCTGGCATGATCTGGAGTACGTGGTTCGTTATCAGGATCAGAGCATCCCCCCCAGCCCCCCACTCCCTGAGTCAGAGGTCTCCGATGAAGAGGAGGAAGACTCCTCCAGACGCGGGGGAGAACGGTTCCCTTGGGAAGCCCTCGGGGAAGCGTGTCCACCCCACCCCTGGCGCCCAAGAGTTCACCTGTAGTGTCTGGTAAGGAGGAGGGAGTCTCCCATCTCTGGCGTAGGGAAGCCTGTGCAGGGTCCGGTGCCAGCAGACTGCTCTTCACCTCCCTGGTGAGCCGAGCCTTGGCCTCAGCCCACCAGGCAGCAAGAATATCCTTCAAATCCATCAGCAGCTGTGGAGGGAGTGGAGGAGGAGGGGACACGGATACAGAGGGTATCCGTAGGGCGAGTATCCGTAACCAGACGGCAGAAAGCCCGGTGTCAGGTATTGAGGCGCCGGGTACTGTGGCGTCGGATACTGCAGTCCTGGGTAGGACAGCACCGGATTAAGTGGGGTCGGATACGTGGGTGCCAGGGGCTCTGACGGAACAGAAGGCCCTGGGAGAGGCCCAGCAAGCGGGCCAGGTAAAGGTGGCCCCGCGGGCGTCGGGCCCGGCGTTGGAACGGCGTCCGACAAAGGAACATCTGCCAGCGTCAGAAGGTCCGGCATCAGAGGGTCTGGTCCTGTAGGAGGGAGTCGCGACGTCCGCATACCCAACTCCTCCGTGTCGACTGGGGATGGAGGGTTAAAATTCCCGGGGTCTAGCAGAGGAGACGTGACAGCCTCGGCAGGCAACAGCAAGCGTTGTGGTGAGCCTTGGACGGACTGGTCCAAGGGGTCCGACGCAGGCTGTTTTGCTGGGTGTTCGGAAGGGCCAACGTCCGGCTTATCAGCAGGATCCTGGCGGGCATCTGAGGAGCCGGTGTCAGACTTATCGGAACCTAGGTCCGGCGAGGTTACATTGGAAAGCGACTTTGCGGGTATGTGAGGGACCGTCGCCCCCAGGAGCGGGCGCCTTATCGGCCCTGTCTGGGCGGAAGTCTGACACCAGCGCCCAGCTTAACAGACCTGGCTGAAGCCAGAGGGCGCGTGGTAGCGGCCTTCCCAGGAGAGGTGGCCTCTTTGCCCGGAGCCCCCAGTGCGGGCCCAACAGGGACGACGCAGTCTTGGACACCGCCAAGACTGCCGTCGAGGAACAGTCCCCCGGAGGGGACGTTACCTTGAGAACCGCGACTCCAGAAGCCATGGAGGTGGAGTCCCGGTACGTCTCTCTTTTTCTTATGGCTTTCAGGGGAAGTGGAAGCCTGCCTCAACTTCTTCAGTTCCTTCTCCATGGAAGCCATATTTTTCTTCAGAACGTGGGCCTCCAGGGACTGCTGCCTCAGTTTTGGGGTGGCTGAGTTGAACTGCTGGCAGTGCTGGCACTTCTGCTTAGGCCCGGACCACCCCGTGGAGAAGAGGCACAGGGAGTGACCGTCCTTATGCGGCAGCTGGGAACTGTACAAGTAGCACTTGGTCTTATGAGATTCAGAGTGCATCGGGGATGACATACACTGCTGTTAAGTGTGAAAAAAGATATAAAAAAATTAAAAGCTTAAAAACTCTACACTAGACCAACGCAAGACTGACGAGCGAAGGAACTTTACCATGAGGAACTTTCACAAGTCGACGGCGGGAAAGAACTATAAGGCGGGTGTGGGGAACAGCCTCTTTATACTGACGGTCGCCTGACATCGGGGTGGTCCCCCGCCAGAGACTGCTAGCTAGAAACTTTCCCGTGGGGTCCCGAAGCCTGCAGAGTCAGTCCTATATGTAATTACTTACTGCAAGAGCCCTCTTGAAGTAAGATCTATAAAGTCTACAGTTAGAAAATATGCTTCAGGAAATTCCTTCCCGTCAGCTGGCACTGACAGATGTGATTGGGTGGCCATTTTGTTTAAGGGATTCAATTTCTCAGTTTCCTGGTTATTAGAAATCTGAGCTCGTATGCTGAAAGTAGGTCTTAACATGCAGTGTCATCAGATTTGGGTATATGCCCCTAAAACCAAGGCTCTTCATATACAGAATTGTTCAAAGAAATCCAACCACACCGCCACACATCAAAGGTGGTAATTTCAAGGAGGGACTTTAAACTGTGGTCTCTGTCCATCACAGACAAAGGATGGCGATTCCACACTATTAACCCTCATGCTGCCAACATAATTAGAACATAGGAATTCTGGACTGATATCAGTCCACGGCCCTGCAAGGGTTAAGCCACGTAATCCACAACGATGACTTGGTAGAGGTGTACACAGGAGGACATCAAGAGGGTGGAACACACATGAAAGGAACAAGTTCTACAAGAATGGATCACTTTTTATCCTAAATCCTTCTCCATTTTGGATGCTGCTATGCAACCTGCTGAAGTCTCCAACCATCTCTGCTCGTTCTGTGCTATTTCCAAGTCTAAGTCTCCACTGATGGAGAAAGGCTGGTAGAAACTGTATGAAAGTATTCTCTTGGACTCAGCACTGCAAAATAAATGGAATTTGTTTACTGCTCAAATTTTGATAGAGCATGTATAAGGATGTATTCATGTGGCAGGAGGACACCAAAAAAGATTTTAGAAACTTCAAAACTTTTTCCAGAGTTTTTCCAAAAATAACTCCAGAGCTCAGTATTTATAATCACTTAAATCTCAGATCCAAATTATTTCAGCTTATTTCACTTATCAAAAACAAAGTCTCATATTAGGAACAAATTGCAAATATTCGTACCCAGTTGAGAAAAATACTGTACGATTGAGCAGATACCTTGAAAAAGGAGATACAATTTGGGACAACAAGATGAAACTTTTGATTCACTTCAGGGATGTAAAGAGAGAAATGGTAACAGGATAATGGAAGCACTGAAGTATGCAGACTGATAAATAAGGTATTTTGAGGGTTGTGGGCAACCATAACAAAAAATTTCAAATTTGGTCAGCTTTTGGATAAGTGTTCACCTCCTCTTTAAATCAGTTACGTCAACCAAATGGTTCAAGAGGTATACAAAAAAACCATAGGAACAGTCGGAGAGACAATCCAGCCCCAGGCAGCGAAAGTCTTTCTCCTGAATTCTATAAAACATTCTCAGAGTCCAGTTCTGGCTACTATTTACAACTACCTGTTGAAAACAGTCAAAAGCAATGATTTTTATTTAAAAATGGTGACAAACTGGAATGTTGTTCTTGTTGCTGTTAGTATATTACAGATCTGTAAGCGGCTTAGGTTGAGTCAGTTATCAGGTGATGTGCATCGATTGATCAGGCCAAACTTTTGATAGTTTGTCTCATTACTATTTGTTTACTGTCCTAGAGAAATATGGGATGCCACAGGGTTTCAGGCAATAGCTCTGGCTATTATATGCAGACAGCACAATCAGCTCGATGGACAATAGCTGAGAAGGGTCTCCTGTGCAATTCCTTAGAAGGTCAGGCCAGGATGCCCCGTTAAGTCCATTATTATATGTACTTTGTTCAGACCCTTTATTATGATTCCTGGGGACTCACCAGGAGATTCACAGTACTGTCTGTTCTTAACTCTGAAGATTACTGTTATGGCCCACACAAATTATGTCTGTTGCTCAGGGATATAGCTTTGGGGAAAGCAGCTTATGGTGCCTTACAAGAATTTTCTGATGCTTCTGGGTTCAGTACTAAATTTTCACAAAAGCCAGAATACCATCACAGGGCCTGTAAGGCAGCTAGTCCCTCTATGTGTTGCTAATGTTCCCATGATCCGGGCCCCTATTAAAATAATTGAGTTATTTTCTGGGAGGATGCAGACTAGGGAAATTTAAATTGGGAATTATTGCTTGAAACGGCTAACTGGGAAAGTGGCAAACTGGAAAAATTGAGGCTTGTTAAAAGAAGAGTTATTTTAGTGAAAGTCTAATCCTCATTTTTCTGTACATTTGTATGGCATTCTGCCTCCTTTGCCACTAAAGTGTAAGTGTGTGTGCACGTTTCCCCCAAAATGATAATGGGGGGCAGGAGGGGAAGAAGAGGTTGAACCCAACTAAGTGGGACATGATCCATCATCCTATATAAAAAAGATAAAAAAAGCCAGATTGAGAATGGTTACAGTCATGTTTTTCTTTTCCATATTTATCCACCAGAACATCACTCCTGTTCCATTCAACAAACTGAAAGTATGGGTACCTCTGGTAAGTGATTGGTTGAACATTTCATTCCCATGTTGGCAGGCTAGCAGCTTGAGAATACCCAAATCCTCACTAGAGACGTTTCCTGCTTTTATTACTGACGCCTTGAGAAAAAGTTGGTCCTGGAACCTCTCCATTACATAAGTCCATAAACATATTAGGTCTCAGCAGTATACCACTGTTTTAAGCCCTCTGATTGAACTAGAAATAGCCTTTGCATTCTGCACAGTGACAAATAAGAATTCTGTTCTGGCTCTATTACAGGATAACATTGTCCCTGCCCATACTTGGGATGTAGTGCGACTTTTCCGCTACGACAGGCTCAGGGTAAAAACACAACACTCACACTCACACTCACACTCACACTCACACTCACACTCACACTCACACTCACACTCACACTCACACTCACACTCACACTCACACTCACACTCACACTCACACTCACACTCACACTCACACTCACACTCACAAAGCATTGCTGGGCGACACTGCCTTAGGCTGGGTTGTGCTGTGATAGGACAGACCTCAGGACCATTTGTTCCTGGATTGTACATAATATGAAGGGTTTATGGGAGGCAGTCACAACTGCCTGGAGTGAACCCTTATTTCCTTCCTTACAATATGGTGAACTGGTTCTGGGAATCCATACAGGTGACTGGCTGGTTCACCATGACAGTACAGTCCAGGCACTGTTCGACCTACTGAAATATTTTGGCAGGATCACTGTGCTTTCACTCTGCATCAGAAGGTGGAGTATGGGTAAATAATCAGGAATGGGAAAATGGGAATGCTGAATACATATTGCTTGGACAGGTCTTCAGTCTCCCAAGAAACTGAAATCCCCTTTGACACTCAGTTAAGTGGTTGGACTTGGAATGATGGGGTAGAGCACAGTTTTGGTGCTGTGAGGAATTTCTGGGATATTTTCTGTTTTGATTTTGTACCTACCCTTTCATACTACACAGGAAGATATTTTGAAACAGACTTGGACAGCAGATAGGGACTGCTTGACCCACCCAGTCTGCCCACTTCCCTACCTATTGGATAAGCTATAGACCCTAGTTAACCAACAGCCTACTTCCATCTAACCCAACCCCCACTAGAATTGCCTTGCGTCTCTCCCATGCATTCTTGAATTCCCCCGCTGTTTTTCACCCCACTACCTCCTCAGGAAGGCCGCTCCATGTGTCCACAACCCTCTGTGAAAAAAAATAAATACTTTCTCACGTTGCCCCTGAGCCATCCCCCCTCTATCTTCAAATTGTGGCCCCTTGTTCTTGCACATCTCTTTTTCTGAAAGATGCTACCCTCTTGGACTCTTGATTCCCCTGACATACTTAAGTTTCTATCATGCCCCCTCTCCCTCCTTTCCTCGAGGGTATACATATTAAGCTCCTTTTGACTCTTCATATGGCATCTGGTTCAGACCCTGCACCATTCTGGTTGCCCTCCTCTGGACCACCTACATCCTGTCTATGTCCATGCGGAGATGGGGTCTCCAGAACTGCATGCAGTACTCCAAATGGGGTCTCACCAACTGCCTGTACATAGGGATAACAACTTCCTGTTCACTACTGGTGATGCCTCTCCCTATGCATCCCAGTATTCCCCCCAGCCCTCCTTACTGCCTTCTCACATTGCTTGCTGATCTTTAGGTCATCTGATAGGACTACCCCAATTTTCTTTTTCTTTTGTTTATCCTTTTCATTGTATTTTCTCTATTCTTATTTTATTTATTGTATTTGATGTTAATGCCTTGATTACATATGTTTAAAATGTATATTTCTTGTATCAGTTTTATTTTAAATAAAAATACCCTTACTCTTCTCAAGGTGTCATGGGATCTTTTACATCCATCTGAATAGCCACCAGAACAGGCAGACAAGACCTCAGCTCAATGTCTCATCCAAAGGATGGCACACCTTAACAGTGCGACATCCCCCTAGTACTGCACTCTGGTGCCAGCATTTATGATAACAGCCCAATCCCAAGGTGAAATTAGAGCCCACAGCCTTTTGGCCCAGAGGCAGATGTGCTACCAAATGAGTCAAGCAACATCTAATTTAACACATGGTTATGAAGTCCTTACCAGGTTCTCACACGTCCGGTGCTGGGTCTCCCACAGCTGCCTCAACATCTCTTGGTCAAGTTCCAAAGAATGGAGTCTCTCCAGTGATCTCAAATACAAGTGGTGATAACGCCGTTCTGCCTGCAAGAGAGGAGCCAAAGATATCTATATTTCATCAAGAGGGTCTTCCAACTACCTGGATAAAACAGTATTTCATTATCTGATCAGTGATTAAATTTATTTTCCTTACTCATCCCATCATTTCCAACCTGCTCAGTGGAAAACTGCAGAACAGTGCATAGGTAGGCGTGCATTAGAAGTGTTTTACACAGATTCGAGGTGTGTGATAGAAACATAGAAACGAAGACAACGATAGCAGAAAAAGACCACTGGTTCATCCAGTTTGTCCATAAACCCCAACGTACCCAGGACCTATTGTCCATACAGGGTTTTAATCACTTGCCACACCCATGCTCCCCACTCTACTGCTATCACCCTGAGCAGCCACTAAGCCCTTCACTCTGTCCCAGCCATGTTTTTGAAATCACTGATAGTTTCGGCAGCCACACATCAGCTGGCAGATTGTTTACAGAAAGGCTGGTGGAGCCATGGAACAAACACTCACTTCCCTCTTTAATCTCTCCCCAATCAGTTGCCACTTGTACCCAAATGTTCTTGATCCGCTACTTATGCTAAATAGTCCCTCACAGTTTACCTTGTTCATTCCTTTCGGGAACTTGGCATCTCCTCACTCTCTCTCCCTCGTCTAGCCTCCAGCAAGTACATGTTCAGTACCTTAAGCCAATCCTTATAAGACCTGCCTTGCTGGCCCTGGATAATTTTGGTCACCCTACGCTGCACAGTCTCCAGCCTGTCCTCATCCTTCCTTACGTGAGGACTCCAGAACTGGGCACAGTAGGCCTCCCCTGAAGAAGAACTTGGATTGGGTTCAAAGTGCCAGGGAACAGAGGATGTATGTCTATGCACTTGTGCAGTTTTGACCCACATTAAAAGATTTCACCGATTTTGAAACTTTACTATTGGAGAGTTCTGTCTATGGTGAGCGCTTACTCTCTCTTTGGTCAGCCATCTATAGAGATGTAGTAATATCTCCTTCTGCTGTCAATGCCTCTACCTATACAACCCAGAATCCTGTTTGCCTTACCGTAGGCCTTGTTACACTGGTTTGACGGTTTCAGAGAGTCAATGAGGATGACCTCTACTCACTGATGACCCCTAGGTCTCTCTCCTCAGAGATCATGCACAGTTTCACAAACACACACACACACACACACACACACACACACACACACACACACACAGTCCTCAGGTTCTTGTTTCCTACGTGCAGCACCTTGCACTTTTAGATACCAAATTTCAACTGCCCAACCTTTGACCACCTCTAACTTTTGCAAGTCTCTCTGCATTTCCCTAGCCCCTCCCACCCCACTGTCCACTGTGCCACAGAGCTTAGTGTCATCTGCAAGGAGATGTACCTTGCCCTGGACTCCTCCTCCCATGTCGCTAATGATCCACGACCAATCCTTGTGGCACCCCACTGGTGATCTCCCTCACTTCTGATTTGACTCGGTTAATCACAGCCCTCTGCAGTCTCCTTTCCAACCAGTTTGACCCATCTAACAGTGTCCTTCGCTGCACCCAGATCCTCTAGCTTTTTCAGCAACCTTCTGTGAAATACAGAGTCAAAAGTCTTGTTGAAAATGAAGTAGATTCACAGCATGCCCATTACCCAGCAAAGAATACTATCAGGTTGGCCAGACAACTCCTTCCTGCCACAAACCAGTGCTCTTTACTATCCTGGAGTCCACTGCTCTCCAGGTAGTTCATGAGGACCTCTGACTACTGTCTCCACCCATTCACCCGCAACAGAAGCAAGACTGACAGGTCTGTAGTTATCAATTTCTCGTCAAATGGAGCAGGACTACATCTGCTACGCTCCAGTCTTTTGCAACTACTCCTGCCTGAATTGAGCTACTGAATAGTCCCACCAAGGGTTTAGTTCCGTTGCCAATTCCTAGAAAACCCTTGGATGCATCCCATCTGGCTCCGGAGCCCTAGCTATCTTTCTTTAGGGATACTAGCCCTTTCCAATCCGTTTTACTGGTAAATACTTGCTACCTCATCTCAGGGATCCCCTTACAGTTGCCTTAATGCCACTCTCTGACAGGGGCCCTCATCTTCCATTGTGACTACAGAGCTAAAGTAGTCATTAAGAATGGCTTTCTGGACTTCTGGTGACGTCACCAATCTGAATGGCTGCATAAAGGGGGAAGCTCCAGGATACCCCACCGGTTATTTCTCCTAAATCTGATAAAGCAAAACTTAAAAACTTCCATCAGAAATAAATAAAATGACAGGGAGTAAAAATGTGGTGAAATCGCACTCTGGAAGACATCAAGAGAAGGTAGGTGCACCTGGATTCGAGAGAAGGCCTACCCACAGTCGCAGCGTCTCTCCAGAAAGTAGCATGGCCGGGGAACAAGACCCCAACACAGACAGGGAGAGTGAAAGATTATCCCGATCCCGCTACGAGACGCTCTTGGCTGAGATAAGAGCGTTCCGGGCTGAAAATAAGAGAATTTACTGCGCTGCAGAATGGGCTTACGAGGTAGAAGAGAGGCTAGATCAGTCAGAAGAGGCAACAGGGGGGAGGTGGCCGAGGAAACTCAACATCTTCATACTGTCGATTTCCTAGTTGATCAGCACGAAATTATGCAAGATAAGATTACAGACCTAGAAGCACGGTCCCGGAGGGACAACCTCTGTATATACGGCCTTCCCGAGGATTCCGAAACTGGCAGAATGGAAGATTTCCTGACCGACATGCTTAAGGATATTTTAGACCTCCCCCAACATTTCAATTCAAAAATCGAAAGAGCGCACAGAGCCCTGTCCCGAAAACCTACAGATCAAGCAAGACCCTACTCAGTTGTCTTAAAGCTCTCTAGCTTCAGAGATAAAGAACTGATTCTGAGGACAGCGTGGTCCAAAAAAAAAAAAAAAAAAATGAAAATTAAGTACCTACCGTAATTCTTGATCTTCTCTTGTTATCTTCACCATTCATTACTGCTTAAGCATGCCGAGGCACGCACTCTACTACGGAGGGTTTTTTTTGAGTCGGTTTCAACGGCGCGCCCTCGAGCACGATGCACTGCGCTATGCGCCAGGGGCGGCCGTTAGGTGCCACAGACTCCTCCTCTATCTCAGTTCTGGTAGCCAGAGAGGCGAAAATAAAGGGTAAGAAAAAAAGAAAGCGAGGCAAGAGAGCCGAAGGACAGAAAAAGGAAAGGATATAAACTGAAAAAGGTATAAGCCGGTAGAGAATAGACAGAGGAGAGAGAATTCCTACCCTAAGGGACCGCAGGGCCTCCTTTCCGGGGTGGCTCTAGGGGAGGAACAGAGAGAGGGAAAGAACAACAAGAAGAAGAACAAAAGGCATGTTGAGAGGGAGAACAGTGCCCATCGAGCATTGGTTGAGAGGCTTATAGGCTCGAGACTAACAAGGGAGCAAGAATCCCAGTTGCTAGGACTGAGGGGAGGTTCGACCG
This sequence comes from Neoceratodus forsteri, assembly GCA_016271365.2. Lineage (NCBI taxonomy): Eukaryota > Metazoa > Chordata > Ceratodontiformes > Ceratodontidae > Neoceratodus > Neoceratodus forsteri. The sequence goes on along the minus strand of JADMNL010000030.1, from coordinate 138,939,277 downwards.
AACCACCTGAACAGATTCGAATGAGGGCAACATCTCTGAACTCTCAACATGCCAAGTCCCTACATCCTAGCTGAGGGCTCCTAGACTGCCCAGGCAGAACCTGTTCCGGGAAGAGCGCCCACCCAGAAAGGGGACTAAGTCCCTTAGCACCTTGTTAGGTGCTAACACAGCAGTGTATGGGAAAGACTATGCCTTCTCGAAGGCAGCTTTGTATGAAAGGTAGAGTGGAACTCAGACTCCCTAAGGCAAGGCAAGCAGACGCTCAGAGCTGACAAGTCAATCGGCAGCTAGAAGAGCTCAAAAATAATACCTGCCAGGGGGATTCTAAATTTTGTCGAGGCCGAGTCAGAGCATGGCCTCTTAAGCTGTGAAACTGCATAACCTGAAGAAGGTATTTAGGAATCGCACCCTAAGGGCGGTCAGAAAGAGTTCCCTCAGAATAAGAGAAAAGACTTAACTGTGCTCGCCTCTTTACCTTGAGGAAAAGGAACCATTCATAAAGAATGGGAACAGAAACACATTTTTTTTTTTTCATAAAGGCCAAAGGAAGGAAGAGGAACGAGACGGGAAAGGGAGACGCCACAGAAGGAGGCCACTGAGGGGAAGGTGGTAGTATCAGTAATGAATGGTGAAGATACAAGGGAAGATCAAGAATTACGGTAGGTACGTAATTTTCATATCTTCCCTTGTCAATCTTCACCATTCATTACTGCTTGGGTGAGTACCAAGCCCCCCCCCTTAGAAAGGGGGGTAGAACCCTGAGGGAAGAAAACCCCCAGCCTCCTGCTGGTGAGAAACAGAAGGGGAAGACCCTGGGCTAATCGAGAGAGAAGCCTAGGGGGGAGAAGAGCTAGGAGGTGTCCCCCGAGGACGGGGAGACGGAGGAAGCCCCTGCAGTAATCTCCTAGCTCTGGAGTAAAAGAGACGGGTCCCCAAGAAAGCGGAGCGAATCACCCTACGCCGGGCCAGGGGTGACAACCTTGATAGACGAAGCCATGCCGTCCGCCTAATGCAGATCGCTGTCCCCGCAAGCCACCTCACTGGAGTCATAAGATGCCCTTGCTTGGTGTCTTGCCAGCTCCAGGCCTATAGCAGAGAGGGCAACAGCTTGTCTGGTTTGCTCCGTATCAGGCATTGATGCTAAGATCTGAAAGAGCATCGACCACAAATGCCTACTGTAGGCAGCGTGATGAGCCTGATGAGATGCAATGCAAGCCATCGCAAGAGAGGAAGAGAACACTCTTCGCCCCCACCGGTCAAATTGTAAGGAATCCGAATCCAGTGGACGGTCGAGCGCCAGGCGGAGGCACCCGGAGGGAGTCTCCAGGTATACCAAACCCGAGGGCAGGTTGGGGAAGAGTACCCAGGGATTCCGAAGGGGCACAATACCTTTGTCAACAGTCTGCCGGGGCTGGAGAAGGGGCGGCTGGCAACTGCCAGGAACGGATAGACGCCTCCTGGAAGGGGATAGGCCAGGAAGGTACCACCAGGTGCTGGGCACTGAATTCTCAAGAATTACGCATCTCCTGCCTCGGTATTGTCTCCGCCTAACGTGAGGAGATTCAAGATCCCCACCATCCTCGAAGGAATTGCTGATATTCTGTGAAATCAGCATCGGAGGAGATATGAGCAGAGTTCTCTCCCTCAGAGGAGGGAGACGAGGATGATGGAGAGCTCGAGTGTCCAGAAGATTCTTGCTGCGGTGGGGATAGGCAAAAGACCCGCTCATTCATACACCCGACATATGAGGGGAAGGCCGCCGCAGAACCTCTGAACTGCTCCCAGGATAACGGGCCCGTAGGACCGACATGGCCTGGAAGAGCGGGGGGCGGGGTGGCTGCAGAGGAATGGGAGATGGGCACCTACGAAGAGGCAACTGTCCTCTGTTAGGGCTCTGAAATCCGGAGAATGGAGCCCAAGCTGGCGGGATTCCGGACAACAGACCAGGTCGCAAAACGGAACCCTGGGGAAGCGAAACCTGGAAGAGCCCGGAAGGGGATCCTCTCCTGTGATGAACCTGGGACTGCATGGATCCAGAAGGGCAGCCCACAGCAACGCCACCGGAGGGGACCCCAGGGTCCAAGAGGGAAAGGCGGGGCCCAGCGCTACGGCTCCTAGCCACCCCGAGGGTGGCCAGCAGAGACCTGACTGACTGCACCCCGCCGACCACCCCGGATCCGTGGAGCCTCCCTCGACCTCAGCGTCTCCCACCCTGAGTGGCCGCAACAGCACCAGGGAGGGTAGCTGTCACGAGCCCCCAGGAGGGAGCCCTCCCTCCCGCCCCCGACTCCATCGCCTCAGGGACCCAGGGACCACCCCTAGCCCGAGGGCTCTCAGGGAGGACAGCAGCGGGACAGCGGAAGAGGCGTCTGGCCGCTCTAGCACTGATGACATCGCGGGACCCCGACCGAAAGAGTCAGGTTGTTGCGGACGGGTCCACTGCCTGATTACCGACCAAGAGGAAGAGACCAGCTGGACCACAATACTAGCAACCCCAGGGGTCCTCGTGAAAATGGCCCATGAACTGCGCCTGGTGCCAGAGGCGCGCCGGACTCACCTCGCCCACCCGCCTAGGCCCGGTCCCGTCCCCATCGGGCGCTGGCTAGGCCCACGGCCCCACAACCCGGACCCCGCACCATCAGGAGAGCAACTGACCCGCGGCCCAGACTGCCAGAGCGGGCGTTACTAACGGCGCCTATCTTGATCACTGACGCCGCTAGCGGCGCCAGGATCCAAAACGGCGCCGGAGGGTGGCGTCGAGGGTCCACCGGTGCCAGGCCCAGCAGGCATGGGCCTCGACACTGGGGGAGCCTGCACCTCCGAGGAGGTGACTGCCGAGGCGGTGTCCCCGCCGCAGCCCCGGGAGGGACCACAACATTCCTCTGACACCGCAAAAGAAGCTTCCTCTTCGGCAAGAGAAGGAGGAAGCCTTCTCCTCCACGGACCGTATAGGCCCGAGAGGGAACCCGGAGGAAGGGCCTAGAGACCTTACCTGGGAATCCCTGGAGCGACGTCGTCCCCCGAAGGTCGGCGGGGCCTTGCCAATCTTGAACACACGGACTTCGAGGACACGACGGTCCATGGAGAAACAGGCGTCGCACGCGTCCATATCGTGGTTGGGTCCCAGGCAACGGAGACAGACATCATGCCGATCCGTGACGGAGAAATGCCGGCCACAGGAGCACCGACTTATAGGGGCACGGCCCACCTTCGATTTACATTTTGCCCCTGAACCTGACATGATGCGAACCAAATAAGACAAAAAACAGCAACAAAGCACTCGGCGCCGTCGATAGAAATAAAGGAACGGTCTTACCGGGAGACGGGGTCGAGCGAGAACCACTGGAGAAAACGAGGAGTCTTGTGGATGCAGGAAAGCTCAACTACTGCTGCAGCAGGTGCAGCCTCAACAGCAAGAGAAACAGGAACTGAGATAGAGGAGGAGTCTGCGGCACCCAACGCCGCCTCACAAGAGGATGCAATGCGTCGCGCCGAGGGCAGCGCCATGGAGCAGACTCCAAAAAAAAAAACTCCTCTGAAGGGTGCGCGCCCGCACTAACCCAAGCAGTAATGAATGGTGAAGATTGACAAGGAAGATATATTACTTATAACTCTGCCAGGCTGCTTTTGACAACGACACCCCACAGACATCATGAAGAAAAGGATAGCATATGCACCAATCTTTGAGATTGTTGAAAGAGGAAAGGAATCTTATCTCCCAAACACCTCACCCTGCTAAATCTGGGTTTTTTGGGACTCTGGAAATTAAGTTTACTCTAGCCCCGAAGAAGTCACCCCGGAACTAAAAAAAAAAACAAAGAGAGGATGGAGTTTCCAGCCGGCAGGTCCAGTGCAGCAGGAAAAGTGTCCCCCTCGCTCGCGTTGGCAAAGCTCCACGAACATCCGAAGAGGTATAGGAAAACGGGGAGGATTTCGCTCATTCCAGGAAGTTAAAGATTTCATCGGGAAGAAGCATCCTCCCCCTAAAGAACTAGAAATGGATACCCGGGACTTAAATACTTGAGCTTTTACAGAGACTGCTTACCCGATGGGAGTTTGGAAGTTTTCCTCGCTATCCTGATGGGACTGAGGTATCAACAGGGGTAGATGGAAGATAATGTGTTATTTCTCTGTATTCTATTTTTTATCTCCTTCTCCCCTGCTCAAAGGCTTTAGACATTTATTAATCATTTATTTGGTTATCCTGGGAGCCTCTTTATAGTCAATTGGTTGGGAACTCTACCAATGAGGAAGGGATATATATTTTTTGAATTCCTAGAGCGCTCTAAAGTTGTTACTCAGAGGTGGGTTATGCTGGTAAAATGTTCAACATCTATAATCCCATGCAGCGTTACCAATTGTGCCCCCGTTGGGCATACCCTAGGGACATCAGTCGGGCGGTTGCCCTGATGGTCTCCCTTTCCTGGTTGATGCTCTTTCTATTCGACCCCGAGGTTTTGAGGGGCCGGGGAGGCCTGACCAAGTTGGAGGTCACAATTCCTCCCACGGGGCCCGGGGCCCCAGCCTGATTCTAGGTCTGGGCCCCCCCTTCTCCAGAGGGGTAGTTTCTACGCCCTCCTGTTTTGAAAGTGCTACTGTAAATAGGTTTATGAGGGTTCACTATGCTAGAGTTATTTATTATATTATTTTTGTAAATGTGCACATGTTGTCTTACTTTCCTGGGCAGTTGCCTAGGATTGGTAAACATACTACTTGGAATAGTTTTTCACATATAGCCACACAGGATCTGGACAGAAATGAAAGGGGACCTGTTCCTGACATTTATAGACGGAGTTTAGAATTTCTCTACAACCCTTTTAATTGTATCTATTCGATCAGCCCAAGGTTTCATAATACTGTCTAATGGATAAAATGCCTACAGTCAGGGTGTGTTCGCACAATGTCAACGGGTTAAACAACCCTATAAAGAGATACAGGGTGATCTCCTCTCTTAAAAAGCTGAAGCCCTCCTTCCTCCTGTTACAGGAGACGCATTTAGACAAACAGGAGCATCAAAAACTTGCTAAATTTGTTTTTTCTACAATAGTGGCTTCGGTATATGGTAGGGAGAAAAGAAGAGGAGGGCGGTCATGGTCCCCAAACAGGTTCCCTTCCGCCTGATGATCTCAGACTCAGACACTCAGAGGGTCGACTCGGTCACCCTGGTCTTTGTATGTTCCTCCAGGAGGCCAGAAGTAAGAAATGTTGTTTCAGAGGGTTATGGAAAGATGTAGAGGGTATTAGTAATGGGGGACCATAATCTGACTACTTCTTACTTGGATACCTCTAGCAGGAAATCGTTTAAGAAATCCCCTGCACACTGGGCAATGCAAGCTTATCTTTCTGAAGCTCATTGGTAGATCTTGGCTAAATCTTCACTCCCACAAAAGAGAATATACATTATTATTCTGCCCCCTCAAAGTGTACACCTGTATAGATTATCTGATGTACAGTATCTAAAGAACATTTGTATAGAATGCAAAGCTGCACGCAGACCCTGACTGTATTATCAGACCATTCAATCCTTACATTAAACATGTCATGGGAGAGAGAAAAAATTAATACTTTATGGAGGTTTAACAGTTTTTTGCTGAACCTTAAGGATTTCAGAGAATTGATACACCAAAAAATAAAGCAGATTCTAGAAGACAATAAAAGACAGGGGACTAAGATGGGAGTATTGTGGGATACCCTCAAAGTAGTCCTTAGGGGTGAGAATTAAATATGCAGCACATTACAAAAAGAAACAACAACTTCGCCTAGATAATCTGCAGCAGCAATTCCACAGTCTACAGACCTTACATGCTGCTGGAGACAAAGGGGTATACCCTCATCTGCAAGCCACCAAACAACAGATTCAAGCAATCTTAGATATTCGTGACAGAGCAAGCACTGCAGCTTATCAAACAAAATATTACTTAAGGGTCCAAGAGTTTAGCCGTCTGTTAGCTCATAGACTTAGACAACAACAATCTAGATCTAATATTAATCAAATAAGAGACCCATATTCTAGGAGGGTAGTCACTCTCCCCAGGTAAATTGAACAGGCTTTCCAGAAGTACTACAGTGGCCTGTACAGTACAGAAAGCGCGGAGGGACTCCAGGGAATGGAGGCCTTCATGAGGGAGCTTAACCTTCCGAAGATCCCACAAAAACAAAAACAATTGCTGGAAAAGCCAATTTCCCCGGTAGAATTAGAGCAGGTCATGGCAGCTCTTAAAACAAATAAAAGCCCTGGACCGGATGGATATACCAGCGACTTTTATAAGGTTTTTAGAGGATTTGTCCCTCACCCTGTTAGAGGCTTGCAGAAGTATACAACTAGGTGAGCCTATCCCTGACTCGTGACGTTATGCATATATATCCAGCATATTAAAACCAGGTAAAGACACAACATCCTGTTCCTCATACAGACCAATTTCGGTTCTCAATATTGATTACAAGATATTCTCAAATATAATTAGCAAAAGATTTGAAACTTTTCTGCCGGAAATAGACCTAGATCAAACTGGGTTTGTCCCCGGATGCCAAACACAGGACAATATAAAGAGAACTTTGCACCTTTTGCAGAGGGTGAAGAATACAGGGTTCGTTTCTTCTGCTCTCTCTGGACGTAGAGAGTGCTTCGAACGTCGAGTGGCCTTTTCTGTGAGCGGTGCTGGAGAGAGCTGGAATACCACAATCGGTTATCGAGCTAATAAAATCAATGTATACAGACCCCGAAGCTTATATTCGGATAAATGGCTCTTTCTCCAGCCCCATCTCACTCTCCTGGCACCAGACAGGGATGCCCCTTTCTCCATTGTTGTTCGAATGTATTTGGAGCCGCTGGCTCAGGCCCTGAGACAAAAGGAGGGTGGCAGGGTGGAGGTTGACTCAATAACCTGGCAAATTGGCATTATATGCAGACGACCTCCTAATATACATGACCGACCCTGAGGCCTCCCTTCCCCCCCTCTGGGACAAACTGAAAAGATTTGGGGTAATATCAGGATACAAAATTAATGAAACCAAGACTGAAGTTCTGGCCTGGAATTTTACCCCGCACACCGACCTAAGGCAAACTTACAGCTTCCGATGGAACTTGAAAAGTATTAAATACCTCGGAGTCCATATTGGTCCCACATATGATGACCTGTTCTCCCTGAATTACACCCCCTTTATGTCTAAGGCTTCAGCAGATCTGGAGAGCCCTCCCCATGTCCCTCCTCCAACGAATAGAATCCATTAGGATGGTGATTCTGCCCCGCTTTCTTTACCTGGCACAGACCCCCCCCAACGCAGATTCCAGACGTATTTTTTAGAACTCTGCAGAAGAAAATTTCTTCTTTCATTTGGGCAAACCAGAAACCTAGAATTAATCTTGCAGTGTTGCAGCTTCCTAGACACCAAGGGGGCTTGTCCCTGCCAAATTTTAGATTATATCATCAAGCATCCCAAATAAGAATACCTTTATACTGGCTTGACAAGAGCTATGTAGCCAGATGGAAATCGGTGGAAGGACAGGAGAAGGAGTTTGCGGATATCTATTGTACTCTGTTCTTTCCCCAGGTAATCAAAGCAGAAAGTATAGTCAACCCGTATACCCAATCCACACTTAAATGCTGGCAGAGGGTATTGGCATCACAGGGATTTAAATCTTGGAGGCCTGCGATGTTCTCTCTGCCTTATCTGGACGCTTTTCCCCCAGGCAAAATGGACAAAGGGTATTTCAAGTGGTTAAAGAAAGGGTTACATTTGGTATACCATTTCATGCCTAAGGGCACAATCCTGTCTTTGACAGATTTGACCCAAAAGTATATTATTTCATATTTAGACAGATTTAGGTATTTCCAGACTAGGAATTACCTCAGCTCACTGGTGAGGATGCAGTGGAGAGAGTCTCCTCTTCCTGACCTTTTGCTGATCTTAATAGCAGCCATAGAGGGGAGACCAACCCCACTTCATTTAATTTCTATCTTATATAAAGGTCTTGATACGTTACAGAGTAAGCCCCTAGATAAAATCAGATTGGCGGGAAAGGGACTTAAGAGACAGAGATAACCTTATCAGGATGGGAGAGCCATTTAAAGAAAATGTATAAAGGCACCAGCTCTGGTAGCTGGAAGGAATTTGCCTGGAAACTTACTGTAAGGTATTTTAGGGCCCCGGTGGTGATCCAAAAATATACTACCCACGCCGGAGCAGATTGTTGGAGGCAATGTGGGTTTCCCCACCACCCTGGGTCATATTTTTGGTCATGTAAGGCCCTTCAGCTGTTCCTCTCTCTATCTCCGGAGGCTCTCCAACAGTTAATATCCCCAAATCTAGTTCTGATTCCTCTTTTCTTATTTGGTGATGGTCCCTTGAATTTTCTGATGTTCCTTCCAGGAAATTTCTTAACTTGACTCTTCTTGCTGCCAAAAGCTATTACAAAGAGATGGAATTCTCACTTGCCTCCCACTCTAGATTTGTGGCAACAAATAATGATAGATATCTATAAGATGGAGATACTCATGCCATACTTAACAAATTTCAAAATGTCTTCAAATTGTGTGGAGGAAATGGGTTATGTACATCGTCTATCCGGGCAGATTTTGTACCTTGAGCTAACCTTTGGTCCTCTGGTAAAAATTTGTTAAGGAAGAATCAACTAGAAGCATCCTGTGTTTATTTCCTATTATTGGTGGCAACAAATGAAATTTGAAGGATTACTGGACTAAAGTGCACGTTAATGTTTTTTTAATTTCTGTATTAATGATTTAAGTGTCTTATGCGTTTTCCTTATGTTCTTTAATGGTATTGTAAAAGTCTGTGTAAATGTATCATTATAAAATAAAGAATGAAAATTTAAAAAAAAGAATGGCTTTCTACCCATCCTCTTCAACTACCCTGCCTCCCTCTGTTAGCCTAACAATTCCTCCTCCCTTCTTTCTTTTTTCCTCCAATATATCTAAAGAACAGTTTTTCCCCACCCTTGAACTCTTCTGTAATATGAACATATGAAAATAGCCAGTAGAAGAAGACCTCTTGGCCCATCATGTCTACTCAAGTTTATGCAGGATCCTGGTCTTGCACTTACACTAGTGACCCTGAGATATGCAGCTCTGTGTCTGCCCTGCTTCTCTGACCACCTTTGAGTTCCCTATTCCTCAATTGGGCTGCCCTCATTCTTCCTTATTCTCATCTGGTACTGCCCCATGCTTCCTTATTCTCATTTGGTACTGTCCCCCCATTCTTCCTTCCTTGTTTTTCCCTTTATCTGGTGAAGGCTTTTTTCAGCTCTCACTGCTTCCTTACCTTTCCAGAAAACGTGCGTATGTTTTGTACCTTTTCTTTTGATTACCATTCTCATGCAAGACTTTATGGTCTCAAGAATGCCCCCTTGATTGTCTCCCCTTCCCATCTTCCCAGACTGACTTGATGTACAGATTTCATCCGGATGAGGGAGCTGGTCTACATCTGAAATCTAGGACTTCAGCCTTTGAATCAGGGCTTACATGTTCTAAGGCAGGGTCGAACCATACAGCACTATGGTTGCTGCATCATAGTGGTTCCCACCCCACTCCCTCCGACCACTCCCAAGCTGGTGAGTACCACATCGAGAATGGCAGCCTGCTTCCTGCAATGTATTCAGCAGGGCCAGACTTCTGCAGCTCCTGGCCACTGGAATAACTATTTCCAGAGTGATCTGGAATTACATTTTTTTATTTTTAATTTTTATTCTTTGTTAACCAGGTAGGGCCCACTAGGCACAACTGTCTGTTTTCAGGGGTGACCCGAGAGCTTTAGACTGGTTGAGTGATATGCTCAGAGTCACACAGTATGCAAGTCAGTGGAGGTTGGGGGAAATCAAACAGATCTGCTGAACCAAGCTCATTCACAGCTCGTTACTCTAACCTCTAGGCTATACTGCCAGCCCTCTGACTAACTTGACCTTAACCAGCTCCCTCATCCGGATGAAGTCTGCACTTCTGGCAGATTTAGATCCTCCACCACCACCACCTCTAGTTCTGCCTGTAGTGCTTCATCTTTTCTCTTCCCGCTGTCCTGGAGGTCTACAGAATACCTCCCATTCACAGTTTCTTGCCTGTGGATGCTGTGAGCTGAACCCACAGTGATTCCGTTTCCCCATTACCTCCCCCTGATGTTTCCATTCTCCACTGCCTCTATTGCCCTGCCATACAGGGCTACACCTCCTTCTTTACCTTTTCCTATATCCCATCTAAACATGGTGTAGCCTGGGACTGTCAGGTCCCAATCGTTATCTTCTGTGGCCCAAGTTTCCATGATGGCTACTAGATCCATTGCATGCCTGCCACCACTGCCTGGAGCACACTATTTCCCAGACACTTGGTATTAAAAGTACACCCCTTTCCATCTTTGTCTTGATCCCCTCTTGCTTTTTCCTTTTTATTTATTTTTATTTATATTTTCATTATTTTGTTCAAGACTGAAGCTCAAGAGGTTTTATGTGGTCATCACCCACACTGAAGGCTGAGGGTGAAAAGTCTATCTGAATAAAATTTTTTTTTTTTTTTTTTAACGCTACCTGCTGGCCGGCCTGGTGGCACTGAGGGTTGAGGCCCTGGACGCCACACCTCGAGGCCACGCCACAACCCGGGTCAGGAGCAACTTCAGGTGCTGGAGAAGGAGGAGGACCGAGTGTCCCAGAGACTACTCTCCTACAGGGAGGGTGGGAAGGGACTACTGCGGATGCACTGGCTCCTTGTGGCGTTGGGGGTTGGTGCATGCTGAGGTTATTGGGGTGGGTGGCAAGATGATGTGCGCACAGCAGCATCCTGGTGTCATTGCACGCCTACCGCCATTGGGAGGGAAGAGACCAACTACAGAAAGCCTCATGGCACAGTGAAGGTGGATCCGCAGTGTCTCAGACGTACCCAAGTCAGCTCCCTTGTGTTCGCCTCCCTGGCCTTCCATAGTGTGCAGGGTAAGTATCCACCACAATGTGACTGGGAGGGCAGGACATCGGGTCAGAGAGCTGGGGCAGGGCTGAGGAGACAGCTGGATTTTGGGGGGACACCATAGGTGCAACCCCAGCAGAGGAGAAACAAATAAAAAATAAAACTGCTGCCTGCGACATTGAGCGCAAGCAAAACATACAAGTTTGCACTACCAGCAAAGCTGTTAAAATGTCAGAGAAATGCTGTTAACCATGTATGACATCACACCCCGTTATTACAGCATTTCCCAATCACTTGAAAATAAGTGGTTCATGATAGTCACCAGTTAAGAGAATAATGCCTGTGTAGGTGTGTGTTACGAGATTCTCTCTGACACACACACCCCAAGTGTGTGTGAAAAATCCTCCTAAAATAAATTTTGCACAGGCATTATTTTTTATAATAACTGGTGCAAGGTTTCAACAGAAAGAAAAACTAAACTATTTGTGAGAGCGAGTATGTCCCTGAGCAGCCACGGTACTCAGCACAAATGCATGTGACATGAAGTGTGCAAGAAGGAAAACACCATAATAACCAGTTAGAGTTATTACAGAATTCAGCGGTTAGGCATTTTACCACTAGTACATATCCAGTCATTGTAGGAGGTCACCAGTTGTTATATTACTTTACAATGCAAGTAACCCAGGTTCTGGCACAGTTCTGGGCTCCCTGTGTTCATGTGGACCCACGGTGGGGGTGCTGCCACTGGCAGTTTTTGGCCAGGGGAGGGTAGTACAACATTATTCTGTCCCAGCAACAAATGCTGTGTGCTAAACAGTCGCCTTGCCATGGGTGCAGTTTTTTTTTTTTTTTTTTTAAACTTTGTATTTATTCATTTTGTAACATAGCATGTCAAAAGCATACAAGCGGATGTTACAAACTTACAGAGTTTGACGGCAGAAAAGGATCACTTGGCCCACCTAGTCTGCCCATTTTCCCTACGCATTGTAACACCAAGAGACTCTACTTGATCTCCAGCTTACTCCCCACATCACTAAGGTTCCCTTTGCCTATTCCATGCCTTGTGAATCCCATTACAGTTCCCCCTCCCACCACCACCTGAACTGGGAGGCCGTTCAGGCATCCAGCCTCTTTCTGTGAAGACGTATTCCTTACATCTCTCCTCTTGTTACCTCTCGCTCTTATAGCATAGCCCCTTGTTCTTGAGCATCTTTTACTCCTGAAAAGGCTTCCAGTCAGCCCAGTGGCATTTAGAGGTGAGGCATCCGTGCTTACTCTCCTGCCATGCTGGTAACCCATGTCCATGGTGCAAGCAGGCTGCTAGGGGTTGGCGGGGAGGGAGAAGTGCACAAAGGACTGCTCTCCTCTCCCGGGAGGGAAGACTGGCACTCCTGCCGAATGACTGCCCCCAGGTGGAAGCCAGAGGGCAGTGCAGAACTTTTGAGCATCATGGAAGGGAGGGTACTGCGGGACTTCTGCGGACATTCACGTGCCTCCCTATGCATGTCCTGCTTGTGCACCCCGTCCAGCAACGGGGAGGGAAGGAAAATGAGGATAAAACACCCCCAGCTGCAGATAACGACAGAGACTCCACAGACTCAGCACCTGGTGACCAGGCAGGGCTTTGGAAGGTAAGACCTGGTGATAAAGGGGTGACGGGGCCAGTAAAGAGATAACTGCATCATACATCTCTCTATCTCTCTATATCTGTCAATAAAAAGCTTCCTTCTTGAACCTTATTTTATACACCTGAGGTATTTGAAAGTTTCCATCATAACCCCTCACTCCTTCTCGGTTTCATGTTACCGTGACAGGAAAGTCTGTAACCTCCCCTACAGCGACACATGGTCGCAGACAACCCTGACGCCGCCAACTCCAGCCCTCAACCAGAAAATGCACAGACACACGATTGGTGTTCATGCCGCCCCTGGACTTAAGGATTCCAACTTGGAATTCGGATATCTGGGGAAGAGTGACCAAACTCGGAATTGATTGTTTGGATTGCTCAGCAACCCAGTTGACACTGCAGGTGTCTGATGGTTGTTGTCACTGTAAGAGAGTCACTGTTACAACTGTATACCCCCACTCTCTACTTTCCCTAGGGTACTCCTACATGAGGTCCTTCAGTCTTCTTCAGGCTTTTGATGCACACGCCACAACATTTTAGATGCTCTCCTGGATCACCTTTTTTTTTTTTATAATAATTACATCTTTATTGGTTTTCAACATATTTACACAATGACATTTGACAGGACATGAACAATTAATTTCATGTGGAAAATAATTTAAGGATTCAGTATGGGTTCATTAAAGATTTTCTCATCGGTTACACATAGGGAAATCAGAGCAGTAGAGCCACAGAAATCATGCTCCTTAGGAAAGCTAAATAAGAAGTTTACTTTAGGTACTTTACCCTCGGTGAGCTTTGTTGATAGATCATAGTGTGACATGCTCTCAGGTGTTCTCATTACTTCTTAGGGATCCCTCACCCCCCCTCCTCCCTTTCCGGGTTACAATCTGATGTTCTTCTATGGTGGTCATCTCTCTAGATGCGGGCCGCGGATTCACCCCCCCAGGGCTCTTTCAGAGAGGGGGAGGAGCCAGGGGTCCCACGATTACCCTCTATGGGACGAAAGTTGCATCCTGGAGCATGTAGTATATTTGCCAGCGGGACCATCCAGTGGTGAAGCTCTCATCCCATCCATTTAGGCTGTGGGTAATTCGTTCTAACAGATATACTGTATCTGTTTGGTTATAACCCACCAGTCTTGTATCAAAGGCGTTTTATCCGTTAACCAGAGCTTCGTTATTGATTTCTTAGCTGCAGTTAAGAGCAAATGTAGAAGGTATCTGGTGCTGGGGCTCCTATATTTTTTGGGAAGTATCAGAAAGAGGTACATTTCTTTTGCTAGTTGGAGTTGGGGGTCAAATAGGTCCCTCAGATGCTCTTCCAATTTCCAAAAAACAGACTGCTGAGCATGACCACATGACATGCGATGAGTGGCTTTTGTGTCTCCACCTTGTGCCCAGCAGGCTGCCGAGTTGGGGGTGGAGTAGTGCCTTGTCACCACTGGGGTTCTGAAATATCTGATGAGGTTTTTCCATGCATATTCACCCCATTGGTGCGAGCTGGTAATTCAGGGCATAACCGCAAGCTGTCTGCCAATCCTCTTGCGTGAGGGGCTATCAATCTCATCCTGCCACTGCAGAAGTATGCTCTCAGTACGCGTTTTCTCCCAAGAATTTAAGGCTCGGTAGTAAACTGACACCAAGTGAGAGCTTTCCAGGTTTAAATTAATGCGGACCTGGGTGCTTAGCAATGGGATATCCATCTGTGCACCCGGACTGCCTTAGGTAGGCCCTGAAAGAAGTGCTGCAGCTATAGGTATCTGTAGAAATCCTGGGGAGAAGTGGAATCGCTCTATATGGTGCTAAAGCTCCAAGAATTCCCTGTGACATTATTTGTGGAAGGTATCTCAGCCCGTATCTCTCCCACACCTGAAAGCCATGGTCCAATCTGTTTGGGAGAAAATCACCCAAATTGGCGATCCGACAGAGCAAGGCCAGGAAAGGGATAGCCCCTGGGATTTCCTGATGCCTGCCAGGCTCTACCACTGTGCCTAATCCAGGGGTTTACAGAGGTCAGGGGTACCGTTTCAGCCCCCGGGCAGTACAGGAACTGAAAGTAGTCCCTGTCAGATATAAGGGTTTGTTCTATTTGCACCCAATGTGGTAATGATGTCCTCTTCTGTCTGGCCATTAAGAGGGTTAAAGTTGCAGCAAAGTAGTATAACTGTAGGTCCGGGAGGGACCATCCTCCCTCCTGTAGTGGGAGGTTAAGCACTTGCAACTGGACCTGGGGTCTCTGACCAGCACAGATGAACTGAGAGATAAGGAGATTCCAAACCTTAAAAAGTTTTTGTTTTTTTTAGGTATAAAATGGGATATTCTGAAACAGATATAGGGCTCTGAGGAAGGGTGACCATTCGGACCAGGTCTATCCTCCTACTGAGGCTGAGGGGCAGTAGCCCAAGAGGCCAAGTCAGCCTTAACTGAGCTGTAAAGAGCCGTAATTATTATTGGCTGCTTAACTGAGAAATTAATATTCCAAGATATTTTATTTTAGTTTAGTTCCATCAGCAGGGTATAGTTTTCCAAATATATGTCGAGGGGAGTAATGAAACTAAGTATCTCCATTTTGCTAGGTTCAGTTTATACCCTAATACTTGGCTGAACTTATACAGAGTCCGTTTTATAATTGGGAGGGTCTCTTCGGGGTTTGAGAGGTACAGCAGAACACCGTCAGAGTACAGCGCTATACAATGTTTCATGTCTCCCATCACCACTCCCTTAATGTCTTTAGCCTCCCTTATGTATTATGCTAGTGGCTCAATATAAGCCGCAAACAGAAGGGGAGACAGAGGGCAATCCTGTCTAGTTCCCCTTTTCAGAGGGAAGTAATCTGAGTGGTGACCCTTCACCTTAACACATGCCCGCGGGGATGCATAGACACATTCTGCAGTACTGTTATCAAGGGTCTGGGGAGGCCTAGTTTATCTAGGGCTTTATATAGGAAGGGCCAGGTGACCCTATCGAACGCTTTTTCGGCATCCAGGCTAATAACTGAGGGGGGTGTTCGAGGTCTGCATTTTATGAGTGACGTGGAGGGTAAGCCTGAGGTTATCAGTTGTGGAGCGGCTTCTCACAAAGCCGGTCTGGTCTTGGTCAATCAACTGGGGGCATGACTTGGTCTAGGCGTTGAGCTAAAATGTGCATAAATAGTTTATAGCCTGCATTTAGGACCGAAATTGGACTGTATGAAGTGCACAACTGTGGGTTTTTCCCTAGTTTCGGAATTACCGAAATAGTTGCGTATGACCAAGACGGGGGAAGGGAGTCACCCCTAGGACTGAGTTAAATAAGGTGAGGAGTCTAGGGGCAGTCTGCTGCTTCATGGTTTTATAGAACTCACTCCCGTATCCATCTGGACCCAGGGCCTTCAAAGATTTTGATGCAGAGATCGCCGCAGAGTTCCAGCTCAGTGATAGGGAGGTCAACGCTCACCCTAGTCCACAGTGAGCCGGAGTAAAGTTATCCCTTGCAGATAATCCACGATTACCTGTTCACCAGGCATACTCTGAGGGGTATAGAGGGTGGAGTAGTACTCTGTGAATGCTTCTGTGATGTCATGTAATTTAGTCAAGGGCTGGCCTCCAGACGGGTGCCTGAGAGTAGTGACCACTGAGGCTTTCTTCTGCCTGCACATCTGGTAGGCCAACAGCCTAGTAGACTGGGCCCTACTTCATAATATCTTTACCTCAGGAACATCAAAGCAATCTCAGTCTGCTGTAATGCTAGACGATCCATCTCTGCTTTTGTTTCTCGAAGTTGAGGCAGAACAGAGGAGTCCCCCGACTTGTGTCCAGCCTGGCCCTGTGCTCCCTATGACGTCTGTTCAGTTCCGTTGTATGCTGTATTATATGGCCTCCAAGTACCGTTTTTATTGTATCCCAATGTATCTCTGGGGATGCCTCACCTGGGGATTATACTCCTGAATCTCGGCTATTTTATCTGCGAGGTATTCACGAAATTGCTCTGAGCGCAGGTAGTATGGGTTTAGCCTCCATTTGGCGTTTTTAGCTTTAAGGCCCATCTCCCATGTTATTAGAGGGGCATGATCAGAGAGGGTGCTATCACCCAGTTTAGTATCACCAAGCCGGACCAAGTTTTCCAGCTGTGTAGGTTTGATCTATGCGGAGTAGGTCCTATGGACCCATGAGTAATGAGTAATTCCTTGTATGCATGGTGCAGATGTCTCCAGACATCGACCCACCCCACCTCATCTGTGAATCTCTTAAAGAACTTTTGTGCTGAGGAGTGCCTCTGTGTTCTCAGGCTGGAGGAGTCCAGTGAGGGATTCTGAGCTAGGTTAAAATCACCAGCAAATAAGAGAACCGCCTTACTCTGTATAATTTTATCCAGCAGTGCCTTCAACTGCGCACAGGGAGAGCGGGGGCATACACATTGGCTAAGGTGACTTCCACCCATTTAGTGTGCCTTGGACTGTTACTAGCCTGCCTTCTGGGTCCTCCCACCTGCGCCAAGCTGAAAGTGTACCTGTCTGTATAATTATGGCCCTCCCCACCTTCTACCTCATCTACAAGAGGAGCTATACAGAGTTCCCGGCTCAATTTAGCTAGCCTGAGATGCTCCACAGCATTCAAGTGCGCTCTCCTGAAGATAAATTAAGTCATCCTTTACGCTATGCAGAAATATGACAAAACTAGTGAATGCTTAATGGGGAGGTTATCCCATTAATGTTTTGGGAGAGCAGCTTTA
This sequence comes from Neoceratodus forsteri, assembly GCA_016271365.2. Taxonomy (NCBI): domain Eukaryota; kingdom Metazoa; phylum Chordata; order Ceratodontiformes; family Ceratodontidae; genus Neoceratodus; species Neoceratodus forsteri. The sequence continues at coordinate 138,922,034 of JADMNL010000030.1, read as the reverse complement.
CACTGGGATCAGCCATGTTTGCCCACATTTGGTTTTGCTTTTCGGGAGACATCCAGTACATACCTTGTTGGTTTCTACTGAAATCCTTTGAAATATGCTACCTGTCATTTTTAACAAACAGCAACAACAGAATTGCAAGTAACAAATCTAAAACATTCAAACAGAATACAAACAAGCACAAACATAACCTGGTCTGTGACGGGTCCAACTGGGTAGTCGGCACAGGAGGTGGTGAACCTGCACTTCCAATTGCGCAAATCTGATCCAGATTCTGTGACAAGGAAGACTCCTTACTATGAGGCTCCATCTCCCACTGAGATGCCTCTGGACACGTATAGTGTCCACTAGGGACGGGGTAAGGGTAAGTGGGATGACGAGACAACCCTCGTTAGAACTGTGCTTTAATAGTGCTTTAATAGTCCACAGTTATACCCTACCAGTGACTGAGGATACTAAACTGAGGGGGTAGGGTCACCCTGAAGGGGTCAGGGAGGGGCAAGGGTCTGGGGCAAGCATCCCAGTCACAGTTTAATAATCTTTATCAGCTCCCACCCCCAACAAGACAAAGTGACATCTCCCACCCCACCCCGACACTGGTTTTGGTGCGCAATCCACCATCTGTTCAATGAGAGAGAGGCGGGCGAGATGGGAGGAAGGGCAGCAAACATCCAGGTACCCAGAGACCCATATCAATCAGGAACCACGGGCTCCCAGGAGGTGTGCATCAAATAGAGTACCGAATACAGCTCGTGCTGATGTTGTTCAGTGCAATAAAGGGGCTAGAGACACAGGCCCATACATACATACCCCCCAAGACCCAGGTTCAGAAGATAACACAGCATCTCTCCTCCACCCATGGTCCGCCCCACATGGCAGCCAACTCCGACTGTCCAAGTAGAATCCAGTTCGGGACCCTCAGTGAGTTGAGAAGAACCACCAAAATGAGTCGCCCCAACACCCCTCACAAATCCCAAATAATAAGCATCGGTACTCATCTGCAGTTGTCCATTCCCAATCACGGTGCATATTTTGGTTTGGGAAAGAAATCACCCACTAAGAAGTGAGGGACCAAGTGCCATCGATGGGGGAAAAGCAAAGGCAGGAGAGCAGCAAATATCCAGGTGCCGGGAGGCCCGTATCAATCAGCAACCACGGGCTCCCCTGGAGAGGGCATCAACTAGAGTACCAGTGATAGTAATCAGTCATCCCAGTGTCTATAAAATCTACTTGTAGCTTTCAGCCATCTGCTCCACATTCCTCAGCTTGATTGGCTCCCGACTTGAGCTGCCTGGCTTTCAGAGTCTCCATGTCTTCTGGGCTCCTTTGCCACTATTCCACACTTTTGGTAGAGTTTGAGCGATGGATGTCCCTAGGTGGGCGTAATGGCTGCACCTCGATCTTCCTGCTCCTCAGCTCCTGCAATGTTTTTAGTAAAGCTTATAATGATTTTTGAATATTTTTAATGTTTTAATTATTTGTTTTATGTTATATTGTACAGGCGCCTTGGTTTAAGAAAGGCGCTTTATATAAATAAAGAATGATTTGATTTGATTTGAATAACCCACACCCTGTTGTGCCTTATCTCCATCAACTTGATACCTTTCCGGCCTACCTTAGCTGCCAACTCAGCTCTTATAGTTGTCTTGCCTGGTATAGCACTCTGTGCCTGCTCCCTGTACCCGTTATTTTCAGATGTTTTTGCCTGTTATCTTTTGGCTGTGAATCATTACGGTATGTTCTCTATATTTTGCTCAGTATGTACTATTATTCCCTTGTGTGTTTTGTCACCCTATCCCCAAGTGAACTGTAGTGTATTTATTGATTTCCTCCGACACATTGTAAACCATACTGTATTAACTGTTCTGGCTGCATATCCATTGCATCTGTATGTAATTTCTGTATGCAACTCTTTTATGCTAAATTGTTGACCCGGGTCGTGCCTGAAAATGATCCCTTGGATCAGTGCACCTACCCCGGTAATCAGCGACTTAAATAAATAAATAAATATTACACAACGGCAAGAAAACAGACATCAGTTCATTACTGTATTAACTTAGTTGATTCCAGTCCTGGTATACCCTTCAGGAGTACACTAACTGCTACTTTCTAGGCTAATCCAGACCACGTGATTGGTGGCAGGAGGGGACGTGGAACAAGTGGTGTAGGGCAGCACCAATGGTACCTCCGATGTCCCACTCCACCAGCATGGTAGAGTGTCATGAGGTGCTCTCCCTCTCCTCTCTCCAGGGGTGATCAGCATCATATCGCTCAAATGGAGGCCAGATGGCCTCATTGGTGCTCATTTTATCTCGTCCCCTGAAAACCAATCTTTCTAAAGACATATTGTCAGCCAAGACCTTTCTTCAAAATCAACACATACTGTATTTCGTGCAGATATCGATTATCTGTGCTTTAAAAATTTAGCAGTTGCATAACATTTTTTAATACAATTCAGTAAAATATCTCGTAACTATTATAAACAGTAAATGCCTAAAATTCTCACTTAGTGTTTTGACCCTTCTGTCCTGCAGGACCCATATAACACTACAGAGAACATGCACTGGGAGTGGACCAGACTCATCTTTGACTGGAAACCATGCCAGTTCATCTTCAAGGGAGACCTGGATGTCAACGTTCGAACTGCTTCAAAGTAAGCCCCCTTTCTGTTTTTACTGCGCTCTGTCTCATTCTCAAGACGATGGGTGTGGGTTGGGGTATTCCAGTGACTAGTATGAAATATTGGCTCCTACATGTGGTAGTGATGATTGCCCCAACAGGTGAAGGGATGAAAAACAGATTAAATCAAAATTCGCAATATCTGGTGTATGATGCCAGTGCCACACTCTGCCTAGCAAGTTACAGCATCCAGAGTTGTGGGTCCCCTACATACCCACCCCAGCTTTAGTTGGTAACATTCTGGTCAGCCCTGTCCTAAGGGGAAGGTCAGGGTCATTATATGAGCATCTAGGTGGTCATTATCAGGAGGTGAGTGAAAGGCACCTTCGTAGGCATGGGATCCAGGTAGGGCTGGATGAAATAAGCAAATTTCGATTATGTGGAATTTTCATGAAATTCCATGAATTTTGCAAAATTCTTTAATTGGTCATAACTCGATAAGTCTGTAAGCTAGAGACTTGTAATTTGCCGATGATACAAAAATCTGCAATAGGGTGGACACCCCAGAGGGGCCGGAAAACATGAGGAGGGAACCTAAGATGTTCGAGGAGTGGGCTGGGACATGGCAGCTGAAATGTAATGCCAGGAAGTGCACTGTGATGCACCTAGGGAGGAAAACACATGAGCAGGGTACATGCTTTGGGGGTGTCAAAGAATCCAAACAGGAAAAGAATCTGGGGATCATAGTCTCCTTAAACCTTAAGGTAGGGTTTCCAATGTAGTAGGGTGGCAGGAAGGGCCAATGGAATGGTGGCATGCATAGGCAGGGGCATTACTAGCAGAAGGAAGGAAGTAATAATGCCCCTCTACAAAGCCATGTTGAGGCCGCAGTTAGAGTACGTGGTTCAGTTCTGGAGACCACACCTTCGCAAGGCTATAGATGCATTGGAGAGGGTTCAGAGAAGAACAACAGAGATAGTGCTGGGTATGCAGGGGAAGACATAAGAGCAGAGGTGTAAGGAGCTGGATCTGTACTCGCTGGAGACAAGGAGGGAAAAGGGGAAACATGATTGAAACCTTTAAATATGTAAAGAGGCTCAGTAAAGTAGGTGAAGGGGGCCTGCTGAGGAGGACGGAGGGAGCCAGAACTAGAGGGCAGCCTCAGATTGCAAGGAAATAGGTTCAGAGACAATGTGAGGGGCCGATTCTTCACGAAGAGGGTGGTGGAGCCGTAGAACCGACTACCGGATAGAGTGGTGGGGGCTAAGACAGTGAAGGAATTTACCAAGTTTCATGACATTTGTATTAAGGGCCAGGGAAGTTATAGAGGCTCAAAGTCTAGCAATTTTTCATGGGAAAATTTCTGAAAATATTTCTGTACTTACAATTTAGCCACCTTTTGAGCTAGATAATTGGAAATGTATTGGCATACTTTCTTGGAAGAGTCTTAGAAACTGCCAATTAGAAGAGGTAGTTACATTGTTAATTACAGAAGTTCAGAATTTCACAATTATTTGTTAAATTGTGCGAAAATTATCAAAATATTTGGATGTTTATAACTCCACTGCTATTGCAGGTATACACTCAAGATTTGGCATGCATGCCAAAGTAAATACGTCCTGGAAGCAATGTGATTTAGTAGGTTAAAATTTATTGTGGATACTTTAGAACTTACTAACTGGCAGCATTTGCTCAAAAATTTATGAACGCATAATAGGTAATGCCGCTAGAATTCCACTTGTGGAATTTAACTTTCTCAAAGCACTTATCACCACCTAATCACCTTACCTGCACCAGCCTCATGACCCTGTAGTGCCCCTCCAACAGTCCCGCGACAGTGATGCTCAGCGTCGTGCTCCATAATGACAAATGATATCCGGATACTTCTGCCGCAGTAGTCTGAATCGCAGCTACCATCGTTGTAAGGCTTGGCGTCACTTGCTGCCTCTATTTTCAAATAGTAAAAATGCACATTATTATCTACAGGGTTGTTAAAAGAGTTAGCAGGTGGCGCTGTACAGAAACAGTGCTGCACGTGGATGAGCTTCCATAAGTTGTGAAGTCAGTGAGCTCTAGCGGTTACCTGGCATGTTGCAAGAATTTAGGCTAGTGCACAGTGGTGTCCATGACTATCCTTCATGGTTTGTCACTCAAGATAATGATCTGACAGTTGGCACCACTATACTTTTACTATGGAGCCTCCTTTGAATGCGGCTTTATTGCCACTTTACCCAGCCGTTACCTTCCTCTGCAGTGGTACTCAGGTGTATGACTGTGCAAAATGTATGGACGTGGCTTCGACAAAAGCATCACAACATTCTACAATTTCACAAAAGCTCATGTAATTCAATTTTAATTACTGATGTCATTTTGGAATCTTTGTCTGCTAATAACTTACTTGGGCAGCCTTTGAGCAAAAATTAGACTTGACACAGAGCCACTCCCCATATTTTTTTCTCTTGGCTAGCAGTTCGTCTGTCAGGGATAGATACCCTGTTCACTGGGATATACCTTGATCAGGCTGAACTCGGCCATCATTAGTTGGCTACCTGTTTTTCTCCCACGTTTTTCCCTTCTCACCCCCTGGCGGGTGTAGTGCCTCTGTCAACCTTTGCCAGTCACAGCTTCCTTTTGCAGTGTCCTTGGCTCCAGCGCACAGGGGCTCGTTAACCCTCCCTGACAGAGATGCACTGCCAAGCGGGCAGCTGCCACAGCCCTGGCCTGCCTTCGGACATGACTTCCTGGCTCGTCAACTCTGGTCATCAGCATGGCAGCGTGACGCTCTGCTGCTGGGCCATGGGATGGCCTCAAAGCCTGATAATTAGGGTCAGTAAACCTAACACAATTGGTGATATTCAGTTCTCTGGTTTTAAAGTTATAGGGGCTTAAAATTCTGTAGTTTACATAATTGTAAAATGTAATTTTAAAATTTCCAAAAGTTGGGAGACTTGTACCAGTAATTCAGTCACCTTTAAAGACACAGATTTGAATCTTGGCTCACCTCTCTGTGGAGCATAGTAAAGTCATCATAATATTTGGTGCAGTTTGGACAAATACTTTTTAAATCGGATGGAAATAACTGAAATCACAATTTTGGCAAAATTCATGGAAGTGAAATCACAACTTTGTCAGAATTTCACCTGCAGAAGAAAAATGTTGCTTAGCCCTGGATCCAGGGCCTACGGGCAGGTTGGAGGAAAGTGAGACTAACCTGGTAAGGAGGGGATCTAAGAAAGTGAAACCAAATCTTGTGTTATCCATCACACGCAATATCCGTTCATTCTATTTAAGAGACGATCTGTAACTCTAGAAGTCTCTTTCCTGCTACTTAGCGATCACTAGAGCAGCCCACTGGATCATGCTACTGGTGATTGAAAGCTTCACGTGTTTGATAATGTACATTTAAAAAAAAAAAAACATGACAGCTAATATTTAGATCTCATGAAGGCGGGGGGCCCTTGGTGACACACTCTAACCTTTGCCTGACCATAGTGGAAGTCCTAAGACTTGGTATGTCCTATGGGTGAGCACTGCCACCAAGAAGATGGACCAGCCCAGGGTTGCTTTTTCAGTGGGGGAGTTCAGTGATGGTTGTATCTAAGCTCAGGAGGAGAGATCAGGAGAGGTATCTTTAATCTTCCTCTCCTGCCATGTCTTTCGCCTCCTGCCCACCCAACTCCCCCACCACATGTAATAACAGTTTGCAGTCTGCACTTTCTTATGATGTCATTTCCTATTTAGGTATGATGATTGCTGCTTCATGCACCTCCTCGAACTTTGCATGACCCTAGACCTGCAGTGGTTGTGCCATGGCAACCCTTATGACCACCACAGCGTCATGCTTTGCTCGCCAGAGTTTTTGACTGACTTGCAGTCCACCCAGAACCACGACTCCTACCGTGCTTTCCGGTCGGAGAATTTGAACCTTTCCATCAAGATGGATCTGTCGCGTCACAAAGCTGGTAAGTGTCTGCTGAAAGGGACGGGCTCTTATTTTGGGGATCTGGGAATAAGAAAGTGTGGGTACCTGGGTAATCTTGGGATTGGGGAGACGCAAGTAGGGAGGGGAACCTGGATAATACAAAGCAGGGATGAAGACAGAAGTGGGGGTATCTGGATATTCCTGGATTATATACTAACCTACTAAAAAGCCAGCAGAGTAGGCCTCATGGTCTATCAAATCTGCTCGGGAGTCAGTACCCTGAACGGGTACCTTCACCATCCTTCTGGCCCCTCCCATGATCTCCCTTTCCCCCACCAGAGTTCCCCACCCAGACAAGGCATTCCTCAGCTTCTCCCCCCACCTGTACCTGTCCCAGCCTCTCTTGAAACCCCTCCACCAGCTCCTCAGGCAGTGCAGTCCATGGTTCCACCACTCTCTCAGTGAAATACTGCCACCTCCTTTCCCCCAAGTTCTCTGCCCTCTAGTCTCCAATTGTGCCCCCTGATGGCCCCTCCCACCTTCCTTTGAAAGACCCCATTTAGGCTTACCTCATTTAGATACTTGAAGACCTCAATCATATCTCCCCGTCTCTCCTTTCCTCCAGTGAGAACAGGCTGAGCTCCTCAACTCTCTCTTCCTATGTCCTATCCCCAAACCCCGGATCATCCTGGTTGCCCTCCTCTGAACCCGCTCCAGGGGTGTAATGTCTTTCTTAAGGTGCAGACACCAAAACTGCATACAGTACTCGAGGTGCGGTCTAACCAGGCAGTTGTACAGTGGCAGAATCACCTCCCTGCTTCTTGAGGTAATCCCCCTGGTGATGTAGCCAAGCATTCTATTTGCCCTGGCTGCAACACTTCTACAGTGCTCAGAATAATTCATTTTGGCATCCACCAGCACCCCCAGATCCCTTTCCCCACTGGAAGCCTGCAGAGTGTCTCCTCCTAGGGTGTACACTTGGCCTGGGTTCCTACGCCCCAGGTGGCACACCTTGCATTTCTTGGTGTTAAATGAGGGAGGGGGTGTTGTTGTTGTAGGACCCAATTCCTTTGGAGTCAGTAGATTTGTTACTAAGTCCCTGGCCATGGTTGGCAGTTGGCCACTCCGAGGACCATTTCTTTACTGCCCACCTCCACCACTGGGTGTCAGGAGAGTACCTTAAATGGACACACACAGAGTTGGGAAGAAAGGGGTAAATGGTTGAAATGGGGAGGGGAGAATGTACTGACAGTTGTCATTAAACCAGCTCTTCATTCTGTCTCAGAGGCTTCCCAGCCCCGTATCCTGCTGTACAGCAGCACCCTTCGCTGGATGCAGAACTTCTGGGCAACATGGACTAACGTGTCTCGACCGATCTGCCGAGGTAAACTCTTCAACAACATGAAGCAGAGCAAGAAGAAGCTGGGTCAGCATTACAAGGAGCTCTCCTATACAGCACTCTTTCCGCAGCTCCAGGTACCATTCTTGCTCAAACGCCATTGTCGACTGCTGCAGTAAGGCTAGGGTGGGGGTGGGGACATTCCTAGTGGGAAATGGGTTTTGGGTTGATCAGAATTGCTGGTTGCTTCAGGTACGTTATCTAACGGCAACATAGCAATGACTTTGTAGTGAAATCAAAATAAATCTCTGGCTGTAAGTCTAAGTAACATATACAGTATTATGGTAATGGACTTAGGGTCATCTTGTCCGCCCTTCCTGTTGCACAGTACTGACTATACCCAGTTTGAGTATGAACATGCTTCTAAGCTTTTTTTGTTTGTTTGTTTGTTAGCACAGTTTTATCTCCCACTGCCGGCGGGGCTCAGTGGTGGTAGTACCAACCATCCGTTCTCCGTCCCCCCTCCAACTCGATGTCAGGGATCATGCTGCATGACAGTGGGGGCTTGAGTTTTGTGTTTTTCTTCTGTTGTTTTTTGGTCCCTGAAACCCCACCCTCTGAGGACGCTGGCATGAAGGACAAGAACCCAGGCTATAAACATGCTGGCACACTTCTCAGCGTCCTCCTCTCCCCACACCGTGAGTCCCATGCTGCCGACTGTGCACCCACAGGCGGCAGTAATGGGGCAGTGTGACAGCCCTCCCTCAACTCGGAAGAGGAGAGCGTCCAATGGCATGCTCCAACCTTCTCCCCCCCAGAGGGCTCTCATTGACCCAGGCTCGTTCCCAGACCCAGGTTACCAGTGTTGCGGGCAGTAGGGCTACCGCCACATTGACGGGCCAGCTACACACATCCAAGCTTAACAGCCGGAATGCTATTTTTACTCTTGCTGTGTACCCTGAGTGCTGTTCTGCCTCTATAATCTATCAAGTCCTACTATAAAAGCCAGAACATAGAGAATAGTGGCTGGGCAGCTGTGCACAACCAGCCTGTGTTGCCACTGAGGGGTTCTTATTCTGTTAGACCTTGAGAGTGAAGCATGAGAGGTCACACAGAATCAAAACCCTGAGGTGGTAGCTCAAGCTGGTTGGGCACAGTTTGCCCAGCCAGTAATTTTTACAGTGTATAGAGACCCCACATGTTCCGCAACAAAAATAAAATAAACCTTGAAATGCATTCAGATTTTTGAATACGCTTTGGCACTTTCAGAAGAAAACACTGCCATCTTGTCAGAAAATTTACCTTCAATTCTGAGAGATGTGCGCAGTGATTTTCCTGTTAAAATCATGGCTCGTGGCACTGTCAAAAACAGCTAAGATGTTGTTGTTCCACAGTATGGTAATACTGCGTTCCATGAACTTTGAACTGTGGTACAACAGCATTTTGACTGGGATGGATTTCTATGTGTAACAAGGGATCACTATACACTGTAGTGCTACTTTAGGCTATTTCACAAAAATGTATTTATTTTTTTTTTAACATTTGTATTCTTTTCCTCTTAGCTCTAGCCCAGCCCCGTCACATGCCATCACTGAGACTTACCTCACTCCGTGTACCCCTGTGGATGAGCCCCCATGGGAAGAACTGCTCAGGGGCACCCCTTAACCCTTAGACAGAGTTGAGCTTCTGTGGGGAGCAAGAGCCTCCGTCGGTGGTGCAGGACCTTCGGCAGGGTGATAGACGGAATTCTGCAGGAGTGGGGGATTTTCCACTTTCTTCTGCCCCACCCTCAAGCATTAGTATAGTAGTGTGGCTTGACTCCACGGCATCAACAGAGTGACACTTCCCTCCCTGACACTGGCCTCCACCTGTACTGCCACCTGTGTTCACCAAGATGGCAGTAGAACAGCGGAGACCAGAACCCTTTGTTGTTCCCCAAAGGACGAACGCGTTCATGGGATGCTGAACCATCCTTCCTCGACCAACCCTCCAGCGACTTGGGCATGTTCCTGAACCTGGGTTCTATGCTATTCCACATTCTGAACAACCTGGTTATGAATTAATGCCTTCTGATGATCTTACTTTGAGAAACAGCTCTTGCAGCAGGTTACACCATTAGGACTGAAGCCAGCAGGCACCAGAACCCCACGGAAATTTTCTAGCTAGCTGTATCCAGCGGAGACGGCCCCCAACGTTGGCCCGGCCCCGACGTCATGCATAATACAAAAGGGGGCAGTCCCCCAGAATCCCCAGTTCTTTTCCCACCGTCGACTCACCAGCATTGGCCTCATGGTCCCACTCTAGCGAACGCCACCGAGAACTTTCAGCGTTTTACCTCTAAATGTCAGCATCGCCAACTCTTTCCTCAGAAAGACGTCCCTCCAAGTGTGCCTGCAGCAAACAGATCCCTTTCAAGGATCTACATTCATCCTGTCTGCAGTGCTTAGGTCCGGAACACGACACCAAGGCCTGCTCCTTTTGCCAGCAGTTCAATAGTCGTACCCAGATCCACCGCCAGAAGGCACTTCAGGGGTTCCTCTTGGAAGAAAAGTTGAAAAGCATGGACAAAGACCCTGCCTCCAGAGGTGAGTCTACCTCTTAAGTCCCATAAGCACTGGGACAAGCATCGGAAGAAGGTCAGGTCCAGATCCCCTAACCGGGCCTCGGACTCGCGCACCAGCCCAGGCTCCATGCGCTCAGACCGCTCTCCCTCCAGGGATCACTCTCAGCCCCCTCCCGTTAAGGTTAAGTCTTCAGGCAGCACCTCGGCTTCTCTGCATCCCATCAAGACTTCCAGGCCTTCGGCTTCTTCAGCACCCTCCCGGGCCTCCTCGAAGTCTTCAGACCGTCACTGGTCCAAGTCATCTTCAAAACTACCTCAAGCTGCCTCAGATAGATGCCGGGACTCCGACGCCAGATCGGCCTCCCAGCCTCCTAGGGGTCCGGATCCCCCTCCCAGGATGACTAAGGACCTGATGTCTGTAAGACGGACAGCGGATCCAAAGCGGGCTACCAACCCTTCATCGGATAAGCGCCCGTTGGACCAGACGTCGTCTAAGCATCCAACTTCAGTGAGACATTCACCAGAGCCGAAGACTACCTCGCCGTCACCGGTGGACACCGGTCACCGGGACTCTACAGAAGAGGATCCGACGTTGCCTGATGACCAGGTAGGCGACAGTGAGAATGCCGGGCTTCCACAGGAGCCTTCGCCAAACCCGGCGACGCCCTTGGACCCAACGCCCGGTACTGGCGACAGACCACCGACGCCAGGACCATCGTCTGGTATGAATATTCAGGAGGTCAGAGATCTCTTTACCTTTTGGTGGGACACAATAAAGAAGGACGTGATCCCGGTAAAATCTCCTCCTACTACTTTTTCACCTCCTACTCGCCCTCCTCCACTGCAGGGGCCAGCAGGAAGACCACCGACCCCCAAGGAACCTACTCCACCTCCTAGGGAAGATCCAAAGAAAGGAGAAGGCCCCCTTCAAGATCTCTCTCAGGGTCTCCCAGTCCCAAGCGACCCAGACGTCGACGGTCCACTACGCAGGGGGATGAGTCTAGACCTGACACCTCAGATACTTCCAGTTCTCCTTCTCCAATCAGCATCCCATCACCTGACCCATGAGACCTGCCCAGGTCCCCTCCGGATGATCCCTCTTTTTCCGAAATCATGAGGCACATCCAGGAGAACATGGGAATCGGAAGATCTCGACCCCGAGAGACAGCACCTAGCTCGTTATCTTCGGCAGAAGGACCCTAAGCCTGTGGTGGTGCCACCCTTGGTGGACACCTTCGCGGACGTCACCAAGGCTGCGTGGAAGCATCTGCACTCCACCCCTGCGGTGCCGAAGAAAGCTAACCGCCTGTACAGGGCCTCTGCAGAGGACCCATACTTGGCGCAACAACCCCTGGCTGATTTCCTGGTCATTACGGCCTCCCATGATAGGTCTCAATGACCACAGCATCTGAGTACACAGCCACCAGACCAGGAATCCAAGCAGCTGGATGCCCTGGGGAGGTGCATGTATGCGGTTGCTACATGCTCCATCAGGTCACTGAGCTATCTGACTCATATGGTTCAGTTTCAGAATGCCCTGTGGGAACAGGGTCAGGACCTGATTGACAAACTACCAGATGGCGAGCAGAAGGCGGAGCTCTTGAACCTCCTGTGCAGAGGGTCAGGCGTGGGGACCCAAGTGTTAAGAGCGCATGATTCTGCGGACTCGTCTGCCAGAAGCGCCTTCAGGCGTCTGTCTCCGGAGACATTCCTGGCTCCATGTCTCCGGATTTACCCCAGACGTACAGAAGAGTATCCTGGACGCCCTTATAATGGAGAGGTCCTGTTTAGTGAACCTCTGAAAAGGTCATCACCAAGTTTCTGGCCATGTACAGACCCAAATCTGGTTCTTTGGTAGGAACCAGAACCGTTGTCGCGGCCACCAACGACAGCAGCCATGTTCTGTCCAGCAGCAAAGGGGCACCTTCCACCGTAAGGCCCAACCTAAGCCTTCTCCAGGCCGAGGTCAGTGGTATACCAAACCGGCCCAGCCTGCGGGGGGGGGGGTAATGCCGCCACAGCATAACTCCTTCCTGTCCCCCGCCCCTCCTCTGGATCAACAGGCAGAAATGGTCGGGGGTCGCATCGCTGGCCACTTTTCACGATGGCAGTCGACTACCGCCAACCGGTGGGTCCTTCAACTGGTCAAAAGAGGTAATTTTATAGAACTCCTCGACCACCCACCATCAAGACCTCCCCTGCTTTCCCGTTATTCGGGTCAGCACACACTGCTCATACAGCAGGAGGTGTGCGCGCTTCTGGGAAAGGAAGCTATGGAGCACGTACCAAGGAGCCAGAGAGGTGCAGGTTACTAGTCCCACTTCTTTCTGGTTCCCAAAAAGACAGGAGACCTCCGTCTGATACTGGATCTCAGTGATCTCAACGCTTCGGTCAATTTACAAACGCTTCCGCATGGTGACCCTTCCCGGTTTGATACCCATGCTCAAGCAGGGTGCCTTCGTAGTGTCCTTGGGCATGCAGGATGCCTACCTGCACATACCCATTGCTCGAGTGCACAGGAAGTTCTTGCGCTTCGAATTTCTAGGTCGCCATTATCAGTTCCAAGCCCTCCCCTTCGGACTGTCATCGGCACCTCGGGTGTTTACAAAGTGCATGGCAGTCGTAGCGGCAGCTCTAAGGAGACAAGGCCACTACATGTTCCCCTTCCTGGATGACTGGCTCCTTATGGCACCCTCTCGGGAGGCTCTGATGTCCGCAATCCACTGTACTCAGTCCCTGTTCGGTGCGTTGGGCATCATTATCAATCAGGAGAAGTCACACCTGGTTCCGTCACATAATCTGCAGTTCATAGGCACAGTTCTGGACACCGTCCAGGGGAGAGCTTTTCTGTCCCAAGACCGAGCGGAACACATCAGATCCCTCATCAGGGACATCTTGGCACAGAAGACAGTCCCAGCCAGACTGGTCCTTTGCCTGCTCGGGCACATGGCTGTGGCCATTCCAACAGTCCCTAGCTCTCCTCCACATGCGGATGACCCAGTGGATGTTAAGGGTACAGTGGGTTAGAAGCAGGACCATTTGCAGCTTCCAGTTCGGATCACGAATGCCGCCATCCGGGATTGGCAATGGTGGCTAGATTCAAAGAACCTGTCGGCGGGGGTCCCCTTCATTGCACCGTCTCCCATTGTGACACTCTCCACGGACGCCTCAGGGTTCGGTTGGGGAGCACACATTGACGGGGTCAGGTCTCAGGGCTCATGGACGACCCAGGAAGCTTATCTCCACATAAATATTTTGGAAATGAGAGCAGTTCTTTACGCCCTGCAGGCCTTCCAGTCAGAGATCCCATCGGGGTACTCTGCTGTTACAAACAGACAATACCGTGGTGATGTATTACCTCAACAAACAAGGAGGCACCCATTCCTCCCTGCTTTGCAGGGAGGCTATGAGGGTGTGGGATTGGGTTCTACAACACGGCGCAAACCTCATTGCTCTTCATGTCCAAGGAATGGACATTGTCATCGAGACCGCCTGAGTCGCCTCAATAGCTTCCTTTTCAGCCCGGTGGCTCTGAGGGTTGAGGCGCTGAATGCCACACCTCGCGCCATGATGGCGACCTGGGTTTGGATGCGAGCTCGGGGCATCAGGGATCGGCAGGGGATGGATGGGATTGAGAGTCGGAGGACTGCTCCCATCCCAGGGAGGGATCCAGGGGCACTACTAGAGTGGTGCAGCAAGGTGGAGTCGGCAGACGCCAGCGCGCTCATGGTGTCATTGCACCTCACACTCTAGGGACAAAACAATAGGAGAAAAACATGGCAGCACAAAGCACGCGCAGCTTGATAGCCGCAGCTTTACCGTCAAGAATGCCTGAGAGAGGCGCGTGCCGGTAGTGGATCCTGGCCAGGTGCAGGGACATCGGAGGGTGCCTCCAGTAGTACTGATGCGTATGTCAGCTGGGCACACACAGCCCGGGTCAGCAGTGAAAAGAAGCGGTGACTGGAGTTAGCAGGACCGTGGCTGCAGGAGGATAAAAATAGAGGAGATAAAAAAAGGTTCCTAATGCTTTTCAAAGCACACTAGAAAACTGCAGAGGTTTCCAATGAGCGCTCTGGAAACACGATTCAGATATT